>VZRU01010766.1:206900-243759 GCA_013398155.1 Pedionomus torquatus
TCTTTAAAAATTTTGAAGTTTTTTGTTTTTTTTTTTTTTTTTTTTTTTTTTTTTTTTTCTTTTTCACTGTTGTTTCTTTTGGGTTTTGCTGTTGTTTTTTTTTTTCCTAAAAGATTGTTTCAAGAAAATTAGCTGAAAGCATTAGTCACTGCCGTCAGCTTCTGTCAGCTTTGTTCCCCTGTGACAGCATCTGGAGGCCTGTGTGCTGTATCGTACCCAACTCTGTCCTAAACATGGTTACATGAAAGGCTCAGGATGAGAAACTGCCAACACCCCTGGAGTTACAGGAACAAGGAAGGAGGACACTGTGTGCACTGACCTGACAAAAGATTAACCTGTTTCCTCTACTGTAAAGTTGTAACGGCTTCATTCATTACTCATGGAGCTCCGTGACACTTCCAACATTAGGGAATGATGTCTCCGGTTTGTTTCAGGAGCTGGCCTGACAAATGGAGAGAGTAAAAAGGATGTGAGGCAGACAGTTGTAGTGGAGGAGGAGGGCTCATTAGATAATGATAATTAATACTGATATTTACTGGGATAACAATTACGTGCCTTTACACAGTGTTTTGGAGCTTTCAGAGAGCTATAAAAACATTAAGTAACATTCACAATTACCATTCTGAGATAGAGAACATTGTGATTTGCTCAAGGAATCCACATGCTTTGAGACAGCAAGAAAGAAAAAAGGAAAAAAGAAAACCTGCCTGGATGTGCATTGTATATATATTGGAAAAAATAAGGCTGTGCAAAAGTAATCCGATTCCACCCCATATGCCTTCACCATACTTTAAAATGCTGGTATTTAGGTGGCTGGAGCCCAGGACCAATCTCTTCAGGGAGGCAGTGGTGGGTTGATGCTGGCCCAAATAGTGGCTGGACACATTGTTCCCTTGCTAGCCCAGGCATGCAGCACACATAATTGCCTCTGCTCCAGTCCATCAGCCACCCTGTATCAGGACGCTAGCCCATTTCCCTCTGCTTAAAATTTAATCAGAGATTTTACTGCTCATCAACAGCTTAACGGGAGCAGTTAGAACTCTGAAACTTTGCATATTTCAGCTTAATTACCACTAACAGACAGATGCCACTTTCAAACACTCACCTTCCTGGCCCTTGCTCCCTGCAGCTGCTCAAATCTGGAACATAAATTCATAGGTTAAGTAACCAATAAGCTGCAAAATGATTAGGGATTAATGGAAAGACAGAAATCTCCTTATTTCTGCTTGAAGCTTTATTTTTGATTTTCTCTGCTAAATTGCAGTCTGTACCTCCCATTTGGCAAGATAATAAGTGCTCTTATCTCTGCTCTAAAGCAACAAGTGAATGGAGAGAGCAGCCTGGAACTGTATAGATCTGGGTGTGTCAGTGCATACTGCTCCCATGTGTGATTTACATGCAGAAGCAGCTAAATATAACATTAATTCAAATGTACTAAAGAAATAACTCCTGATGCTGCTTCTCTAGACAAGCTGGCTTCCATTAATTTATTTTCCAAGTGTCAAGCTTCTCCTTTTGACCAGGGGAGTAGAGAGGTAAATGGTTGCTTTAAATACAGGAGAAAATGTCATGGTGATGCAGGGCCAGGAATTAAAACACACATGAACAATGATGTCAATTCCTGGGGCAAAAGAGCTGTATTCATTTGGGGAAGATCTATCACCAATGTTCTACTCCAGTCACTTGCCATTGCCACCAGAAAACCCCCTTTGAAGAGCACTTGAGCGGACTGAAGAGCTATTGCAACCAGTGCATTGAAAAAGGAGCTCAATGATCCACTTTTTAAGTCCTTCCTGAAGATCAGAATCCTGTAGAATCATAGAATTGTTTGCGTTGGAAGGGACCTTAAGGATCCTCCAGTTCAACACCCCTCCTATGGGCAGGGTCACTTCCCACCAGACCAGGTTGCTCAAAGCCCCATCCAGCCTGGCCTTAAACACTTCCAGGGATGTTTAAGGAACTTCCTGTTCCTTAAACACTTCCACTTTTCTGGGCAACCTGTTACAGTGTCTCACCACCCTCACAGCAAAGAATTTCTTCCTGATACCTCATCTAAATCTCCTCTCTTTCTGTATAAAACCTTTGCTCCTTGTCCTATTGCTCCACTGATCAAGAGTCCCTCCCCATCTCTTCTGAACCCCCTTTAGGGACTGGAAGGGGCTCTAAGGTTTCCCTGGAGCCTTCTCTTCTTCAGGCTGCATGCTCCCAACTCTCTCAGCCTGTCCCCACAGCAGAGGTGCTCCAGCCCTCTGATCATATTCATGGTCTCCTCTGGACCTGTTCCAACAGGTCCATGTCCTTCCTGTGTTGAGGATGGAGCTGGATGCAGTACTCCAGGCAGGGTCTTCCCAGAGCACAGCAGAAGGGCAAAATCCCTGCCCTTGTCCTGCTGGCCACACTGCTGTGGATGCAGTCCAGGATGCAGTTGGCTTTCTGGGCTGTGAGCACACATTGCTGGCTCAGGTTGACCTTCTCATCCACCAATACCCCTAAGTCCTTCTCCTCAGGGCCACTCTCCATTTCTTTCCATTTGATGCCTCTTCTTTCCATTTGATGCAACTACCCCTTGAAATGGATGGAGAAGAAATGGTCTCCTTGCAGATCTGAATATTCTGTCTAAGGATTAAACCTTTTGGAAGGCAGCACCCAGGATATTGTGTTGTCACTTACTTATAAGGTAACATGTGAGGTTAAACAAGGTCTTAGATTTGATAGATCTGATATCTGCTTTTTCCAGAAGTCAATTTTGTACAGGAAAATTTTTACTGAGCTCCTAAGACAAATGCTAAATAAAAATCCATTTATATATTAGTACATGGCTGGATGCATAATCAAACTGCAGACTGAGGATTTCTCAGTCTCTACTGAAAATTTGTCTTTGCTTCCAAGAAACTGAAGATCATATTTTCAATGATTTTTAAAAAAATGATACCAGGTAGGTGAGCAGATTGTTTTATGTTCATAAGATGCCTTAGGGAGAAAATAAAACCAAAAAACCCAATAACAAATCCATCAGAACTTTCAAACAAACCACAGTCAATCCATGTGAGTTTACAACCTTGCAAAATCTTGTCCACCAACAGTTTTTTTTTTGCCTTGACAGAAACTCTGAGAAGACAGAGAATACACTGCTCTGTCTGTTTTGCCTGATATTTAAAATATGTTGAAGAGAACAGACAACAAGAAGTTGAGAATTAAAAGCCCCTGTAGCATTCATAACTACATAGTGGGACAGATCTTGAACTCCAATGCCTTACCTTCATTTCACCTGAGGACTCAAAAGAGAAGAAACTGCTTGTATCTTGCTGGACCAAAAAAAAGGAGTTGTTCAGCACTTGTTCACCTGCCTAATTTAAGGGACACCCTGATGCAGGGCAAAATCTGAAACAGAAATAGTCCTGATACTATGCCTCTGATAGCATTTAGGCAATAATGAGTGAGAAAATAAAGGTCCGGTAGATGGTGCTCAAGACTGTGCCGCAGAACCCTGGGTTTTGTAAGGTTAACAAACTTGTGCATTTCAAATGGTTTTCCTTGTGCTGCTCTTTAATCCACCTCTAATCCAGCAACCTCCGATTTACACAAAACCATTAACTGGGCTGCTAATGGCTCCCAGACTCCAGAGACACCCCAAGACTACTACTAATGTTGACAGGGTCTGAATAAATCTGACTAAAACTGAAAAACAAAAGTGGGTTTTGGATGCTGTACTCCCATTAGAGACTGAATATAGAAGAGGAATTTAGTATTTTTAACTTCTAATAGCCTGAGATTTCTGAGGAGGCCCTAAGGTTTACATCAATAATAGCTAACAGCCCTTCCCTTTGTCTCTAGCCTTGTACTTTTCCAGATTTCTCCCTGCCCACTGCAAACATATTTTTAGAAGCAGTAAGACAACCTTTTTTTTTCCTTATTCACCATGGCAACTGGTGGCTGCAGACCATGTGTCTTTACAGCTTTCTTTTCAAAGCATGGTAAGGCTGACTGGAAGTGTAGTAGAAGTCTGTGCATTTCAGAGTGCAATGATCTTTGCATTGCATACTTACAGCTTTGGGCTGTCAAGTTTGTAAATTTGTCTTGGTTTATGGAGAAAAGATTATTTTTGTTCTTTGAGTGATCAAGAAATGTGGGTTCATCTTTTTCGCTGTGTAACCTTGACCAAGTTTAATCTACTACTCCTTCATCCCTATTTGTAACGGGAGGCACTTGCCCACCTTTCAGGTTGCTAGAAAGCTAGATTTGTTAATATATGCAAAGCTTTCTACAACTACCCTAACAAAAGCACTTGAAATGCCACAGTAGGTATATATACCTATCTAACTGGCATCACGTAAAGACATCCATTGAAAGAAAGGACTTAGTTAAGTCTTAGCAATTCAACAGACCTGTAACATTATACACAGTTACTCAATTCCAAGTATTTCATCTACAGAATATTCTCCCTCCAGTGAACCACAGAGCTTGTGAATTCTGCAGCAATTACTTGTTCTTTTGCAAAGCATTCCTGGGGGGTTTATTTTTAGATATGGGAATAAAATGACTCAATTTTCCCTCTTGTTGTCTCCTATCTCAGCAAGCAATAAAATGTCAGCGCTGTGGTAGGTAATGGGAAGGAAAAACACCGCTAGTGACTGAATAGAGTTATTGCTGAATATTTTCATGAACATTCTGCTTGTGCCTTAAGCACAACAAACACTGCAGGTAAAAGATATGAGAGATAACAAAGAATGAACTGAATAGAAACAAAATCATTCATCAGATGGGAAAATAACACCATACAGAAGGGAGTGACTTCAGCTAGTTTTATTGAACTTGATTTTTTCATACTACTTTTGACAGGCTCAGGTAAAAGATAAATACCATATCCAACAGATAAAGTATGGTACAGTAATCTGCCCCTCCCACTAAGTTTAAATTGTGAAGTAAAGCACTTGAAAGAATGTTATACTATAGGTATCCTAAATTATAGGGGGGAGGGGGGGGGAGGGGAGAATATAATTAGAATTAAGAGAGGATTTGCGGCTCATGTTTCTGAATGTTCAGCTTGGAATGCTAGGAAGATCATCAGAATATTCATCACTGCTTCAAATAAAGCAACATTTTCTGAAACCAAGTCAGACAAACAGCAACTCTAAGCAGTGCACCTGGGCTGAAAAGGCAGATTCACCTTGCAACTGTAAAGAGGGCTTATCCAGGAACTTACTCATGCTACCCTTATTGTCTTCATAAGCCTCTGCCTTCATCCAGCTCCCCCTTAACCCATAGCTTCTGCTCTTCTATATATCAAAAAGTCAGCCTTTTTGATATATAAAATTATCCCATGCCCTGCTTTTGTTGAGTCTGGCCTCTCCTTAAGACCTTCTTACCTGCTTTTTCTGATGCTTTTCCAGCTGCCTGTAGTGCTGGCAGCAGCAGAGAAAGCAGCAGAGCTCCCCCAGGCCTTTTTCCAGAGAGCTATATATGACATGCATAATTCTCAGCCCTCAAACTCTTCCTGTGAATCCGCAGAATCTTACAGAAACTCCCACTCAGTCACTTATATGTTTCATGACATCTGCAAGCCCTTTGCTTTAACCATAGAGGTCACAGGTCTAGTCTTCCTTCCAAAACCACCTAGACAGAAAGCAAGACACTGTCCTTTGAGTCTGAGGGTTCATGAGGTATGTCAACCACTTTGAAATTTCTTGTCTAAATACCTGACCTAACCTTTTCAACTTCTTTCACAGAAATTTCAATTCCTTTCTTTCTCTAGCAGCTGAGAGCTACACTTTAGAGATGAGAATAGTGCTTGCCATACACCTTAGTTACCATCACATCCACTGATGAAGATGAAAAACCATTTATACAGAAAAATATGAAATGCAAGAATTTCCTATGGAGCATATATAATGGCTCTGGTAACTTTTTTCCCCAAAGGCGACGTGCATTCAGGCTGCTGGATGGCTCCCCTGAACTCAGCCAGGTTCTGTGTTCATGATCAAAAGAGTAAGAAAAAATAGCTCACAGGAATCACCAAAGCTTGCCTGGCATGTTAATATGGATCCCAATCACACAGCAGGGACAGTGGGGAGGGGGCTGTGCAACCTAGCACAGCTTCTGTGCTCCCAGTGAGCTGTACTCATGGAGTGTGTAATTAATTGTTACTGTTCATTTATTTGTACAAATCAATGAATTTGCAAGTGAGTGCCACCCAGTGACAATCAAACAACTAACATGAGACAGTGAAGGCCAAGTTTCCTTCTGAGTAAGTAAAGGAACTCCATCAAATTTTTAATACTTTCAACTGTGTTCATGCACACTTGCTACTGTCTCCTGAGACTGTCATCTTTCACTATATTTCTAGCAATTTCGGGAGGTGCTTATTCAGTAAACTATAATTATGTCTTCTTTGGTTTGGTGTTGTGTTTGTTTTTTTTTTAAAGAAACATAAAGACTTCCTTAGTTTACTGGGGACAAGAGGGTAAGAGCTGCTGGGCATAAAAAAAATCTGTTTTCCATTTTCATCAAAGGCCCCTGAGTCTTGTTGCCATTGTCCCTTCTCCACACAGGATAGGAAAGTAAGCACATGTTCTGCTTAGATCCCAGAAGTTAAAAGCCAACCACAAGCTTAATGCTCCCATGAATCAGACTACACTCCCATCTACACATTCTCTAACATGTGGAAGTGCGTACTGCCCTTTCTATGAATATGCACATTCAGTACAAAAGCTGTTATTAGTATTTTGCTTATATTTTAAAAACTCTGATAAATGGGAAAATATGGAATGAAGATAAAAATGCAACAAGCTGATTTGAGGACTCTTTGTAGGCAGCTGGGACTCCCTGCATTGACACAATTTCAATATTAAAATACTGCAGATAAGTTTTCTATTGAGTTAGGAAACATAAGGAAATATTAAGAGAAATTAAACTTGTAAATTGCAAAATAATCAATATAGCTAAGGCAATACTTGAGTAGAGTGGAAAGCCTTCCTACTGAATCACTGCAATCCATCCTTATTGAAAATGCTACATATCTCCATTTAGAAGCCATAACTCCTGTTAAGTTTAATCACTTTTCCCTACAGATAAGGGACGTATAGTTTCTACACCTGATTCACCAATGTATTAATAGGGTTTCATGCCAGCAAATCTGCACTGAAATTAATGATATTATAGGAGCAATGAAACAACACAGTATTGTCGAATAATCTGCCAATCCAAAAACTGCAGCAGCAATGGTTCTTTATGCTCTTATTTCTGGTGAGCTAGGTGGTAGAAGTATGAATGCCCTTAAACTTAGCCCAAACCTCTGAAATAGCCACAAAAAGTTATAAAACCTTGAAATCTGAGCAGGGAACATGGTGATCATCTTATATATATAAAACACCTTCAACCTGGAAAAACCTAAACATACTAAGCATCTTTTCACACTGTGTAAAAGAAATTATTTTGCCTTTCACATGAGTGGGAGATAACAGTAAGATTGTACAAAAACATGGCAGGTTTGGACAGGAAGGTGAAATTCAGCCTTGTGTTTGCAGAGGGCATGAAGCCAATACGCACCTGACATTCCTAGAGCTGGGTCCCAGACTGCCTTCTGGCCTTCTGCAGCGGGCTGAATTTGTCCTGAAGAAACCCAGAATATACACGAACTGTACATTGACAGCATTTAGGTAAACCCTAAATGACTGAAATGATTCCTGTCCAGTTCTGTTTGTGTGGAGGGGAATCCCCTGTACCCCATTGCAGAAAAACTATTTTGCTATATCTGGGGATATATCTAACTTGCTTATGGGAGAATCTTGCAGGGCAGAGATTCAAGTGGGGAGAACTTCGCTTCATGTGTCTGGTGAAACCAGAGAGGAAATTTTTGTGTCCCGTTTCTGTAACTGAATAGGCAGCCCTCATGAACTTTTAAGGTTTGTGATTTCAAACTTGTGTTCAGGGAGGGATCTGCAGCAGTTAACCCATGGCTGGGGAAAGGAGTGAACACTCAGCTGAAGGCAGTTAAATCCGAATCCAGGGATAAGGGTCTGCATTTCTCAGTCACGAGATCACTGAAAAGTGTGTGTAAATACAAAGATATATTGCAGATAAATCCTCTTTTCTGATTTGGACCTCAGGCTCTACATCCTTTAAAAACTCTTCCGCTTCCTTACGTCACTATCCTACCTTAATGAAGCGCAGCCCTGAGTTTCCCTAGGTAGAGACTTGTGGTAGTTTCTGTTTCTGCTTCCTGGGGGATTTTTTCAAATGACCCTGAATGAACTTCGGGATTAAATAAAACAGAATTCTCAAACATTTCAGTTATTAATCTTATCAGAGTGGTTTGGTAACCAGGATGACTGTTTTCTGCTGCTTTAAATAGAAACCATATTTCAAGTGAGAGGTCGTCATATAAATAAAGGGTGTTGTGTTTGTCCCTGTATGTATGTATGTGTGTATGTGCATACATTTAGGAAGCTGGGAAACCTGCATGATCATCACTGCAGCTTTCACATGCTGAGGCAGTACTCTTCCACAAAAGACATAGCTACTTCAAAGTAAAATCCCATTTCAGTATTCCTTAGCTTAGGCTTGGAAAATTCATTTGGTCTTTTGAATTACTTGCTGATGAGGTCTGCTGGTATTTAATTTATCTGTGCCTCTGCCTCCTCATCTGTAAAAGGCAAGAATGAAGAGCCTTGTTTTTCTGCATCATGTGCTTGGGTATTTGTGGTCTCAATCAGTTATCCAACAGTTTGGACTTAATACTGAGATTCAATGGGCTACTGAGTAAGAGGGAGGATTAGTTTATTAGGCTGCTGGAAATGAAGGTCAAGATTTCTTTCTAAAGATGTGCAATTAAACCCAGCAGTTTCTACAAAGAGAGAAACTGTGAGGGAAGCACCTTTGACATATGTACAGAGAATACCACTTCCAAGGATATTGTATGACTCATGAGTCACTGTTGTGAAAAGCTTTTTCCCCCTGCAGACCAATGAGTTTGTTATCAGCTTGCACATCTCCTAAAATATATTATACTATGCAAAATTAATACATGCTGCCTTTTTTATTATGACTTACAATTTATCCTGGCTTATTTGTAGCATATGAAAGGAAAATGCTTCGGACTGTGTCCTATGTGTAATTACTTCCAGAGGCTTTTATCAGCGCAAAGCACCTAGCTGTTAGAGAAGCTGCGGGTACATTTCCTTCAGGGAAAATATAATCACTTTTTATTCCATTCTAAGCCTAATTCTTGCACTACATCCTCACTGTAAATTGAGATGACAGACATGATCTGAAAGACTATCAGAACAGCTGCCATAATTTGCTCACTTCCAGCAATAAATGTTCACCTAAAACACAGTCCATAGGCTTAAATTGAAAGGACCATGTGAAGAAAAAATGGAGGAAACCTGCAGTGACAGTAGAGAGGAGGAATAAATAAATCTCACATGCCATAGGAGCAGGAAAATGAATTAATGACTTTTACTGTAGTGTCCATGTTTTGTTTTGTTTTGTTTTGTTTTGTTTTGTTTTTGGTTTTTTTTTCTGTCTTGAGTATTAGGTCTTAGCCCTTTACTTAATTTCCTATACTTCTATTATCCTTAATGTGCTACTCATGCATTCACTAAATTGGTTTTCTGATTCACTTTCACCTTGCACAACCTGTAACTGAGCAATAACTAAACAAACACGGTTAGCATGATCCAGCCTTACTGGATTGTCACTGAGTTCATTTCTTCCATTATAAGATTGGATACTGATTAAGGTCCGTGCTCCTGTAAAGTCTGTCTTGGGTTTGTGTGGCAAGGTTTTTGTAGTGGGAGGGCTACAGGGGTGGCTTCTGTGAGAAGCTGCTAGAAGCTTCTCGTGTCAAATAGAGTCAATACTGGATGGGTCCGCATGGACCCACCACTGACTAAGGCCAAGCCCATCAATGATGGTGGTAGCACCTCAGTGATAACATAGTGAAGAAGGGGAAAAATCTGTGAAAACTGCAGTCAGAGAGAGAGAGGAGTGAGAATATGTGAGAGAAACAACTCTGCAGACACCAAGGTCAGAGGAGGAAGAGGAGCTCCAGGCACTGGAGCAGAGATTCCCCTGCAGCCCTTGGTGAAAGCCATAGTGAGGCAGGTTGTCCATCTGCAGCCCATGGAAATTAAGGGTGGAGCAGATGTCCACCTGCAGACCACGGAAGAATCCACACTGGAGCAGGAGGGAGGGACTAATGTTCTGAACTGGAAGATGGGCTGGATACAATTTGGAGAAATCAATGTTTTTTTCGTTCCCTTTTCCGGGGACAGAGGGGTCAACTTCTGTGCTAATATTAAAGAGATTTAGAGCAAATTCTGCACTCTCACTGTGCTATTTATTTTAATTTTTACATCTGCTGAAATTTACCGGGAAATTCTGATAAAGAAAAACAAGCCCTGATCCAGGATCCAGGAATTAGAAAGGTAATTATGTTTTGATGTCAGCAATCTTTATCATCTGCAGCACAACACAATTCTTTTGTAGTGGATGCCAACCCAAAGTGAAGGTTTAACATCCTGAAGATGCTGGAAATATGGATAATAGTGATTTCTCATAGTTTTGATCTGATACATATTTAAGATTAAAAAATACAAGTGTGAAACTCCCAGACATGAATTAACAGAAGTGAATAATCTACTATACATTACGCAGCTTTTTCCAGTGAATAAGTGCCATGTCTTGGTGAATTAAGTTTTCCACACAAGGCAGGAAAAATTATATGGCATCAGATTATGCTCTCGGTGCTGTCTAGGAAAATGCAAGGACATGCTCACAAGCCCCTTTAAAAAGAAATAGTAGAGAAGGCTGCGCCAGTAAATACAGTCAGCACTGCTTTCAAAGTCATACTATGAAAGCAAAGCAAGCCAGAATACACTTGTTTCCCACATGGCCACTGACACTAATAACTAAATTAGCTTTCTTTCCTTATCTCCAGCAAGTTACTGACACTCTTTATAAATCCAAATCAGTTTCTTGTAAAAGCTGTTTTAAGTGTTGATACTACTTTCATTTGTCCTCTAAGCATTGATTTTGCTGAGTAAACCAGTAAAATTGGTATCTTTCTTTTTTTTTTTTTTTGTTTTATTAAAATGAAATACTGAAAATAGCATTATGAAAACCCTTTTCCCTCTCTCTCTCATTACAGTTCTATTGCTTTTGGATACTTAACTCCACTCACTTTTGCTATTTGCTTCAACTTTTAGGCAACGGTACTAATGACATGTGGGTCAGGAATTTAATGAGTTTAGAGGCCCAAAGGTACATCCTTTCCTCTGTTAGGAAAGACCTATAGAAATGGCAAGCCTGTTTTATAAATAGACATGTTCTGTATTTTATTTCACAGAAAAGAAAGAGGAAGAGATCCAGGTACAGGGTGAAGTCTACTAATTTTTCTTGAAAATGCGGTCCCACTAGACCCATGCTTTGAACACAACAGAATTCATTTCACAGCTAATACTAATCCATTCCTTCAAAGATAAGGCATACATCCTAAATTCCAGGACAGGCTGAGGGCTGACCTACTGGAGAGCAGCTCTGTGGAAAAAGACCTGAGAGTCCTGGTGAACAACAGGACGACCATGAGCCAGCAATGTGACCTTGTGGCCAAGAAGGCCAATGACATTCTGGGGTGCATCAAGAAGAGTGTGGCCAGCAGGTTGAGGGAGGTCGCCCTCCCCCTCTACTCTGCTCTGATGAGGCACCATCTGAAGTACTGTGTCCAGTCCTGGGATCACTGGTTTAAGGACAGACAGGGAACTGCAGGAGACGGTACAGCAAAGGGCTACAAAGATGATGAGGGAACCAGAACATCTCTTTTATGAGGAAAGGCTGAGGGGCTTGGGTCTCTTTAGTCTGGAGAAGAAAAGACTGAAGGGGATCTGATCAATGCCTATAAATACTTAAAGGATGGATGTCAGGAGGAAGGGGTCAGCATTTTTTTCAGTGGTGCCCAGTGACAGCACAAGAGGTAACAGGCACAAACCTGAGCATAGTAAGTTTCTCCTAAATGTGAGGAGGAACTTCTTTCCTGTGAGGGTGGCAGAGCCCTGGAACAGGCTGCCCAGAGCAGTGGTGGAGTCTCATTCCTTGGAGACATTCAAACACTGCCTGGACATGTTCCTGTGCAACCTGCTCTAGGAGGACCTGTTTTGGCAGGTCTCCAGAGATTCCTTCCAACCCCATATTATTATGTGAGTCTGTGATTTTCATTTTATGGTACATTGCTACTATACAGGTTATAAAGCATCTTGGCATTCTCAAACAATTTGGAGAAGTCTATATTCTTTTATATTGGTTGCTCTGTCATAACCTCCTTCAAACAACGTATGTGGGAAAAATTCTGCTATATTTCCTGCTCAGCTGTTGGTCAGGTTTGGGTCACCTTTCCTGTCCACTCCTCCCCACAACTACCACCCCTCTACACTCCTCTTCTGACCCTCCAATGTGGTACACAACAGAGTGAGCTGACCTTGGCTGTTACAGCAGCAAGTATAAGCAGGAACCTCTCTGCACACCATCCCTTGGTATTCACTATAAACATTAGGCTTATCTGTTTGATAGCAGACACTGTCTGAAGAATATGCCATTAATTGCAGAGAATTTGAGGAGGCCTAAATGGAAAGTAAAATTCCTGAAAGAAAATTGGTTCTGTTTTACCTCAAACCGGGATGCACTGTTAGGAAATGGATTCTTGTTTATTATGAACTTACAGCACAAAGTAAAAGAACCTACTTAAAGCCATAAAGGAGGTCTGGATGTGATACCACTGTTCCCATCCACCTATATCAGACTCTTTGACAATGCAAATAAATCTGCTTCATTTCTACCTTTGACAATTGGTAAGTTCTTTCTTCAGTGGCTGAAGAATCCCTACAGTGAAATATATTTATGGTCATTGTTCCATTCTTACAGAGAAAGAACAACCCCAGATCTAAACATGACTGGAGGGAAGAAAAAGAAGCTTTTGTTTTCATCATGCAGGAAAAATACATCAGATAGGAGCAGTCTACTTTTTTAAAAGGAAAAAAAAATAAAAAAACAAAACAGAAGAAACTGAGTGAATTTTTGCATTTAGCAAGATTTATACATTTTTCACTGCCATGAATACAAATTTTATCTACTGCATATCTCAGTGGAGTTCATGGTGATTTTGATGAATATGAGTAATTGTCTCAATGGTTTTATCTAATATGAGGTCTTCTTTCCAATTTCCTTTCATAACGCTTTTAGGATACCATTATCCTACTCTTTAAAAGTACAGTAAAGACCTATTAAGTAGCAGCCTTTGGAGAATTAAAGGACTATGCATCTAGATAAGAGAAAGCTAGCTAAGTTTAAAACATAAAGGGACCAAACTACTTCCATACAGTGCATATATTTGCATACATGTTTTTTAAAAAAACCCTCACCTTACCTCTTTTCTGTAAGAGAAGATCTGGATTTAGAAAGAAGTTATGTTTCAAGAGATGGTGTTAAGTAAAGACCTTCCCCATAGGCACATTTTAAATCTAAATTCCATTACATATAGAGAAAATATACATGCTGAAATCTGGATTTAAAAAAGAATTGTTGATCAACTAAAAAGGACTCTAAAGTAGTATCAGAAAAGGTTTGTGATAGATGCCCATAAATGACCTTGGTGGAAATTGGAAGTCTGTGTTTGAGGTAGACTGAGAAAGGGGGGGGGTGCAGTTGCTGATAACAGATCATAAAATAGCAGGAGAAATTATGATTCAGTCAAAGATGACTTCAAAAGATGAGGGACAAAGAAGGGCTTGTATTCTTAAGATATGATCAATGCTGCCACTTCCTTTAGAAAGAAGATAATTGGCAGAATAATTGGCAAACTGTAATAAGTAGTAAGGGATGGATACAGAAAAGGAAGAAATTTTGCCTTGTACATCAAGGTTGCTTACTTGAGACACGATAAATATCTTTAGGAGATGAAAACAAAAGGGCCTTGCCACAGTACAATCCTACAGATCAATAAACCAATATATTATTATAGATGAGGCCTTTTGCAAGTACCCAACAGATCATCTATAGCACAGGATTATGTGTAGTAGCAAGGAATTTCAAATACACAGATATATGTTGGGAAAGAAAGATGGCAGAACAAAGGTAGGATATTCACCCCAATTAATAACAGACTTCTCCAAGGGGCTATTCAGAACACTTCAGTTAAGGATTTTCTGACTTCTTTCTCCCATGCAAATGATTCAACAAATCCTTAAACTGTTCTAATCACTGTCAATAAAGAAAGATATATGTGAAAGTGAGACTAAGCTTGAGTGAAAAAGCTTAAGTGATAGCATTTCTCAGCCACAAAGGAATGATGGGACACAAAATAAAAGATCAAACTGTAAGAAAGCTATTGTGGGTCTGCATCACCTCAGAGTGAAAGCTAAATGAAAGGTAATATAAAGGCAATAGAAAAAAAAAAACAAAAACAAAAACAAACGTACATTCTATATTCTTTTCAGAAGTCTAAGCTGCTCATCCTGTTGAATTTTATATTAAATAACTTGGGGTGGGCTCAAACAACCTCACATTTTTAGCTCTTGTATTTCATAACTCGTGCAAGACAGATAAGACATAAGAAGCCTAGAAAGGACACATCTTTGAGCAAGAAAAAAGACAGCCTTGGGATACAGCCAGCAGCTTACTCTCAAGCTCCTAAAGTACTTGAATAAATAATAATAAATAAAAAAAAAGTTTTATGAACATGGGAATTTTTGTCAGAAGACTAATGACAGCTAGTAAGCTTGTTATGAAGACATTAAATCACATCTACTTATGCACATTGTCTAACAAGAAAATAGGCTTTAATGGTGACAGAAAAGTACCAGAATTTACACAGGTAGACTTCAGTGACAGCTCTGACCATCCTATATGGATCCTGGATAGTTCACAAAAGCATGTTTCATAATGAACTGTTGTATGAGTGCATACCTAATTAGAAAAAGATAACTAGAGATTCATTGCTAGAACAAGCTGCTCCCCAAGGGAAAGGGAGACAAGCACGGTACCACAGCCAGCAGGGCAGGGAACTCTACAGCCAGTACCCAGCCCTATGACACTCAAGCAGGAGGGTGCCCAGGAGGTTAAACCAAGAGCCCACATCAGCAGGGACATCCACAGTGGGGAGGCAGGTCCAAGGAAGAGTCAGGGAGACAGCCCACAGCTTGGGTGCCATGAGGGTGACCAGGACCAGACAGAGCCTGGTGATCACCATGCAGGGCTAAAAGTCAGGCCGTGTCAGGAACAGCAGGATGCTTTGTCAGGCACAGCTATAGGATCATAGAATGGTTTGGGTTGGAAGGGACCTTAAAGATCATCCAGTTCCACCCCCCTGCCATGGACAGAGACACCTCCCACTAGACCAGGTGGCTCAAAGCCCTGTCCAGTCTGGTCTAGAACACCTCCAAGAATGGGGCATCCACAGCTTATCTGGGCAACCTGTTCCAGTGCCTTGCTGCCCTTGCAGTAGAACATATATATGCATATTTGTACACACACCTTAGCTAGAGGCCAACAACCCTCTGCCATAGCTCAGACAAGGCATAAAAGCCTCAGGTTGAGCTTAGATAGAGCCCATGGGCCCCAGAGCAGGAGGGAGTGTGGGCAGGCCCCAGGCGAGGCTGGTCTCTGAGCAGTAACTCCAGGCTGGTTAGTGCCCTCAGCGTCCCCAGAGTCATTGTTAATATTTTCTGTCAAAATGGTAGGAAGTAGCTTGTGAATGTAGTCTGCCTTGTCCAATACGTTATACCGGAACAACTTAATAGAGAAAATACTTATTTAAATTTGTACATAATACTGCATGATGATGACAGGATGAGGATTCAGAACTTTCCTGACATACTGGGGGAGTGGTTTGAAATAACAGAATGCAATTTAACAAAATCAAGTGCAGATTTCTACATTTCGTGTCTAATTTAAGCAGTCATCCTAGGCTCTTGCTAAAGTCAGTAGAGAAATCGTCACTATAGGGCAATGCATAGAACAATGGAGTACATGACCACTCAGTGTAATGAAGAGGCATCTCCTTGAGGTGCATCTTTTAGGAGTGCTAGCTCCTTGGAATCAGTTAATAAAACAGCTACTTAATATAGCTAGGTGTGCACAAAAGCCCTAACATCAGATTTTGATGATGCCAGAATTTTACATCGTGCTGTCATGTACCAGGCACAGGTGTACATAGGTAGTATTTTTCTGTGTCAACGTACTAGCTGTGTGAAATGGCAGGAGTTTGCAATCGGCATTCTTTATACATGAATTGCATGCAAAATACAAGCAGCTGTAGACATAAATTGCAAGGGTTAGTTACATGGAAAATTCACATTTTTATTTTTGACCTTGCTCCTGTTTCTAGAGGTTGACAAGACATGATGACACAGGGACAACACACTTGCTAAGCTACAAGAACTAGTTTTTAAATGCTATTAGTAGAGAAAGGACACTTGTATCCTATAATGAACGGTTTGTGCCATTATGTGTGCTTTCAGGTTAATCTGTGTTATGCAAGCTGCTGTAACTATTTTTTAGTACCCAGGAAATTTTCTCTCTGAATTTTTTTTTTTTTAAAAAGACAAACCCCAAAACCAAACCCTATCTCTTAAAATACATCTGCAGCCACTAATCATTGCATTTTGGATTCTCTTGCAGAGGCAAATTTGAAAACCCTTAACATTCTCTTTCAGATTCAGTGTTTTGCTCTGAGGACATAAAACTACATTCAAACAAAGCTCAGAAGATGAGCTCTGGGGAGTCTTGTGGAAAAAGCAAGCCTTTAGCAGAATGAAAAGTGACGCATCCTGCTTTGCAGCAGTTTAATACACTTCTAGACTACTTTTCAGAAAATGCATAAAACAGAAAATAGACCATGAGCCAAGAAAAATTCTATTAAAAAATTGCCACGCCATATAAAACTAAATGATATTTATTTCTATTTTTACTGCAGTAGTGTACAATAAACAACATTTTTTCTAGATCCATGCCTCCACTGTCAGTGAGCACAGTAGGGGAAAACAGCAAGGCTAAACGTCACACCACCTGGAACTTACAAGGGACTTTGGCTCTAAATTCAGATTTTTGTGTAGTGTATACAGAAACAAAATCTCAGCAACAGGAATTTTGCCATTCTATTATTTTCATTTTATCAGTTTCTCAAATTCAATCCAATTCAGGCACTAAAACATGAAAGGTAAGTGAAAACAGAGATTTCCACTTTGCATAAGTATATGTTAGATAATTTATATTATAAGCAGAATTTAATTATTTGACTTGTTAATAATCTAAGGAAAGTAAAGCCTTTTTGTAATATAGGGGGCAACTACTGATTCTGTTCCTGCTGGTAAAAATGCATTAACTGTCCTAGATTTAATGCTGATTTAAAGCGATTTATTGACCTTGGGCAGTTTATGTTAACACTGACAGGCTTCCATTACACATCCAAAAACAGTCAGGTGTCATGCATTTCATTACAAAGTCATTCATCACTTCACATCACTCTGAAGTCTAGTAATAGATTAAAATATTGGGAATGGATGCTAATGAAAAATTCTTCTAGAAATGAAAGGCTGCTGTTTTGTGCCTGAGGCCTTAAGGTTCTTAGGTTTGTAATTTAGCCAAGAAGAAAAATGTCCTCATACTAAAGGCTAAACCTTACTCAGGGACTTTTTCTTTGCTTATGTCCTCCAGGACAAACTAACGCTACTGGAATGCTATGTTATGTTATGTTATGTTATGTTATGTTATGTTATGTTATGTTATGTTATGTTATGTTATGTTATGTTATGTTATGTTATGAATGCTACACAATGATTTCACTTCCCTACAGTCTGTAAAATTAACATGAAAAANTATGTTATGTTATGTAAGTTAAGCTATGTTGTTTGTTATGTTATGTTATGTTATGTTATGTTATGTTATGTTATGTTATGAACGCTACACAATGATTTCACTTCCCTACAGTCTGTAAAATCAACATGAAAAAATGAGATTATTTTATTCCTTTCCAAAGTGATTTCCCATCATGTACAAAGTACTTCACGCTAAGTAAAGGAGTGTATTCAATGAGTCTCAAGCACATCACTGTAAAGTCAGCACAAGTAAAACTTGCACATCTCCAGCTCCCCTTACAACTTTTCAAATTTACAGATTTTGTAGAAAGATTTCTACAGGTCCTTCTCACAAAGGGGAAGGGGAAAGGGAATGGAAAATTCTGCAAAGCAGCAGAACCAGAGCCTGCTAGAACTGAGTTAACTCAAATTTAGCTACTGCGCTGTTCAGAGCAAAATGTGCTCAACTGCTTTCTACTCTGTGCAGATTATTTTTATAATTTCTTATAATTCAGCTAATAAAATAAACCGAGAGAAAACACTGAGACCGCAGAACAGGCTGTACTGCCTTTAGTAAACTCTGTGAAAGAGATTCTTTTTTTCCCCCTTTCTTATCTGAATGAGAGTTAGGAGATGTTTACCAAACAGAAGGATCTACACACTTGCTCATAAAAAGTGCTAAACTTCTTGTCCACCTCTAAAACATCTGTGATTCCCATAGTCTTTCAGTGGCTTCAGGAGGTGGTCTCCTATAAATAGAAGCCAGGGCTGTAGGATGAAACCTCAAAAAAATGTTTCCTTTTTTGCCATAAACTCCCTTCATGCTTGCAGGTGAATCACTTGGGGCATGCCCACAACAATCATCATGGAGATTCCAAGCTGATGCATTTGTGTGGCATGGCTTAGTGAGGAGCAGAGACTCAAGAGAGCTGAAAACAATCTGGCTGTATTTAGCATTGCTCTGCCAGACCTAATAAGTGCATTCTTTCATCATTACAGCTTATTTTTTCAGAGGCTGTGCTGAAACTGTGCTGCTTCTGGTTCTGCAGCAGTAATGAATATTGCTATATCAAGGAGGTGTGTTTCATACTCTGTTGCACTGCGCAGACATGCCAGCAGCCTTCCTCAGCCTTGCAATCCTACCTAGAAAGCAGGGACAATGGTTTGACCTATAAAACATAAAGATACAGCAAGTAATAAATTTTGACAGTATTGTAAAGTTTCCCTTGAGCTCAGTGTAGTGATAAGGGCCAGATGAATAATGCAGAGCTTTGAGCACTCATGCAAAACTGCACAATCCTTACATTTGTTTCCTCAGGGTCAGAAGGTACTTTTGAAAGCACCACTGATTTCCCCAAGTTCTAAGGTGAGGCAAAGACAGCACTGGTGTCAGGTCCCCAAGGGCACCACAGCTCTTAGCCCTGAGTAGCCTCACCTGGGACCTCTATCCACCCCTATCACCTGCTGCCCACAGGACCAGGGACTCCATTTCAGGTCAGACCTTTGGTCCTTCTCTGGTCTGTGCAATGGAGGTGCCTGTTGTGTCTGGGCCTCTCAGCCTCATGCCACAGCTTTGTCTTCTGTAGCCTTTGCTGGGACTGCCCAAAGGAAGGAAAGCCTCATCCCCTCGTGTAAGAGACGATCTGTAAATTCCTTGACTAGGGCAAGAAGGCCCTTCAAGCCTTCAATGAAATGCCTCAAACACTCACAAGGAATAAATAATGTGAGAAACTCTGGCAAATAGAATGTAAAAGAGGACAAAGTCTTGGAAGCAAAGCTATAAAAAGGATATAAACGTTTATTAAAAATATATGACCAAGCTGGTTTGGGTGCCCCTCAAAGAAGAGGCACACTTTACTCTTGATGTTCAGAGTAATTATGCCATTTACCAATTGCTTGATTCCCTGTCCCTTTTTCTCCCCTTTTCCCGTTTGCTGGGTATTCAGGGACTTGCATTCTTTCCCACCACCTATGAAGCTCATGTCAAAGTTACAGTGCCCCGATCAGATAATTCTCATTTATTCTTATGGAAGTTCCTCTGACATTCTTTACACAATTACAGTTCCAAAAGTTATTTACATCACAAGCAAATCCATCATTGCTGAAGCAAAACCTTTGCCTATCTGTTACAATTACAATAAATAAATCATGCAGGTCTGACATTCAAAGAAGAGATAAGACTCACAGGCCCTGGAAAAACAGTAGAGGACTGTCTTGTGGAGACGAGATATTTGTGCCACTCAAGTGGTGAGCTTGCTAGTTCACTGTTCTCAAGGCCATTTTCTCTGATGTGACCTTTGCTTCATTATCTATGAACTGCGTGTGAAAGCACTCACCCCATGCTAATGAAGATTGTAGAACTCATGCTAAACATATATGACTATGGCATTTGTCTCTCCACCCAAATCATGCTACACATCACCTGAGAGAAGGGAGAAACCTGAGACAAGGCTGTCCTTGGCAAGGCGGGTTGACTGAGCTAATTCAGCAAATGTAAATGGGGAAAATAGATGTCCCTGGAGGGAACAAAGAAGAAGATCATGCCTGGGAAGATTTTTTCCCAAGAGAGAAGACTGGGCCTGAGATGTTTCCCAAGAAGAAGATCATGTCTGGGAAGATTTTTCCAAGAGAGAAGATTATGCCTGGGAAGATTCCCTGAAGAAGCCACTAGAACTAGGACCATCGGTCCCTTTATCTCTTTTCCTTTCTCTGTTCCTCAGTTTCTCTTCTCTCTTAGAGTTGTTGAGTAATGAACTTAAGTAACACTTGCCATAAGTTGTTGTATAAGTAACATGCTCAGTAGCACAATGCATACCTCACTGCTTGCCATAATTTGTTATTTACCTGACCAATTATCATCGACTTATCATGTCGTTTTGGGAAACTAATAAATGTCTGTATATGGACTTTGAGATTTATCTCACCTTGGTCAGTGCTGTTGGGGATTTAAAAATCTGAGTCACATACCCGCCATTCTTTCTGAGAGTGGGATGGGACACCTTGACATACTTGGGGCAGTTGCAGAGTGCCACTCTGCATGAGTGACACTGAGAAGTAAGATACTGACGGATTCTTATGTCCCAAGTCTTGATGTCCTTGAATTAGAAGTTATTTGTATTCTCAAATTCATGAAAAGCAAGGGTTTTTCCTTTGTGTAGTTAGAGATATGGGGAATTTGAGAGCCTGACCATGTGGTGAGGAAGATGACAGCCTCCTGACTTTGGAGACAAATAGAGATTTCACCAAAAATAGTAGATGATGGGTCACGAGGGTTCTGGAGGACAGAAACTTGGCATTATCCTGTTTGCAACATATGGAGATAAGGCCCTTTGAAGCTTTATTTCAGCAGCATAATTGCAATATACTGTGGAGTGCTTAACTGGACTGACTCTGCTGTGCTTCAAATACTTAGCACTTGTATTGGGTTTCACATCTTCAAGGTGCTTTTTGGACATAAATTAATCAGCAGCATTTTGATAGCAAGAAAGGGGAAGAGAGAAAGATTAGAATTATATCAGCAGCAGTGGATAAATGTGCCACATGTTTGTCTGATTTAGTCTCAAAGACAGCAAATAACCAGTTAGAATGTAACACTGATAAGAAAAGTCTGTCAGTCTTTTAAGTCAGTTCTGGATGATAGGATCTAGAGGAAGAAGGGCAAGAAAGAAATCTAACATAATTTCTACCATACTCTCATAGAGAGTAGTTTTTGAAAAAGAAACCAAAGAACTTTTAACATTGATAAAAGTGCTTGGAATTCTATTCTTGATCACTGAATACCTCTAATTTTCCACAGGAGAATATGACATAGAATTGCACTGTACATTACTAACAATTAACTTTCCCTTGTGTGTTTTTCTTAGAAGTTATATATATCCCTTTATTCATTTTCTGTTGCTTATGAAAATACAATGATAGTGACTTGAGATTAGATTGAAACTGTCTGCACACTTTGCATAGTTCATCATAAGTGCTTAAGATGGTGCTTGCTTTCCTTTTCACTTAACTTGGTCTGAATTCCAAATCAATAATCAGGAAGTAAAATTTTCTGTCCATCTATTTATGCTATTTTTTTTTTATTTTTACAGGTGATAACAGTGTTAGTAGGGAAGATTAATTTGGTAGTTGTTTACCTGCACCCTTGATATGACTTCTCTTAGTGACTATCCCTTGTGTTTCAAGATTATTACCTGTATTTGCATGCAGACATAAATTTTCCAATAAGTTCAATTTTATGGCAAAAGCAGAGATTTGCACCTGTCCACTAACATACAAAAAACCTGTTTCTTGACATATTCTGCAAACTATTGCTTTCATGGGTGAAATCCATACTAATTGTTAATTGTTAGTTAATCCATACTAATTGTGCGAGTGATTTTTAGTGATAATGCTATTACTGTAACAATCTGATGGAGACCCACTGCCATAAACTCCTAGAATTCCTACTGTCATGTCTTTTTCTGCCTGGACCCTCATCTGGTTTGTCACTAAAACCAAACAGAGTATTGCATACAGCTCCTGCTATGCTAACTCTTCCTATTAGACTGCTCAGTTTTCCCATCTGGTATTTTATGTCAATTAACAAATTAGAACATAAGTGACAGACATAGAAATAATAATTGCATCCTATTTTCCTTTTCTCTGGAAGGGCTCAATTAGTTTGTAATGAAAGTGCATACACTTTAAAAGTGCTTTGATTGTGCTAGTTAAGACAATCTTTCCCGTATCTCTACAAAGTAGAAATTTCACTTTGTTTACTCATTTTACACATCAAGAGAGGCTAATATTGCATGTCTTTCCCATGGACCCATGTGAGGTGAGGGTGAGCAATACCTTGTCTGTAGGGGGGCACTTTTTGCTACTCATGCTAAACAGTCAAATTTCTGGGAGAGGGCTAGTGGCATTCTGATGTAAGGTTGACTCAGAAATCTATAATTCTTGCCTTTTCAAGAAAGCTTTGCACTGTTTCTGTATATAATTAGTCACTCTTATGTGTAGTTTCTCATTTGCTAGTCCTCTACTTTGGTTACCTCCATTTAAAGCTCCTGGATTGCTTTAAAAAGTATGGTAAATTCAGCAGTATTCTGTATCTTGTCTTCTCTGCTCAGTAGTCACTTTGTCCAATCCGACTCACATTCAAAGGCAGCAATCTCACCTACTAAAAGAAGAAGACACTCATCTTAAGATCCACTGAGTAGATGAACAAAGGTAAAGATCAAGATGGTATGGGGAAGATAAACCAGGAGGACTGGCTGTGTACTCACTGGAACTCCCTGTTTCAGAGGAGAACTTGGTTTCCAGCTATCCCTTAAACAAGACACCCTGGGATCCCAACTCCAGACATAAAAAAACATTTTTCCCTAGTTCCTTTAAGAAGCGATGTACATGGAACTGAAATATGGCCAGGGATTCACCATAAGAGTGAGGTCCTTTCAGCCTTCTCTGTAATGCCCCTAGTCCTTGTCACTGTCTGGTTCCTCTGTCAGACAGATTTAGTGCAATGAACTTACAGCTCTCAGTAAAGAGGCTAGGCATAAACCTTCCAGTTTGTTGCATGAAGGAATTACTGTCTTGTAAACGAGCAATGAATAAATGTACTAAAGGAAAGCATCACTCTTTGTGGGTTCATATAGTGTACGATAAAAATATATAGTTCTCCAGTTATAATAGCTATCAAAGTTTTTCAACAGTCCCATATTTTTTACATGCCTTCACAACTGCGAGCAGCTGCCTCTACATATGTTCCTTGGTTTTATGCCCACATTACAACGACATCAGAGCATTCCTAGCTGTGCAGGCACATTTTTTATCCACCTCCAGCCTTCTGTTGCTGGGACGATAAATCCATTTGATGGAAGATGAGTGAGGGCATGGGGGTAAGAGAATATGTTGCACAAAGCCTCTAATGGAGTTTGGGAGGATTAAATCATAGATGCTCCCTACCCAAAGTACGACACAGTATCCTGTACGAAGCATTCAGTCAAATATATTTAATCCAGCATGCCTGCTTTATAAGAAGGCTCATTTGTCTTTCATGATAGGGCCATGGTTTTGTATGGTGGCTTTGATCTGGAGTTCTCAAAATAACATGTATTTGCTATAAATACAGAGGGCCCCTTCTGTAGCAGTTGAAGTATAGCCATCCCTAGGAAAGAACTCCGTGGATGTTTTGTAGAGGGATATGTGGGGATACAGGGGTATCCTCTTTCAACGGTGAGGAATTTGAGGATCCTTGAATGGTATTTAGCCTGCTCCTTACTGTAAGAGCCATCAGAGCCAGTTAGAGTGAAGACAGTATTTTTCAGGTCTCATTCATGCATGTTTTTAGTAAACAGACTTGTTACTGACTTGAGTAGTTCCTTCAGATTGTTGTATGAAGAACAGCAGCAGTGGTTTAGCTCTAGAGGTGAAGGCATACTGTCATCTGCAGGAGAAAGTAATGGGTAGAATGCAAATATTGGAAATTAATTTGCATGGTTTGGTAACACCCTTCTCTTTCCTTTTTAAGGAAAATGATTAAATGACCTGTGTAGTGTCACAGGCAGTGCTGACATAATAGAAAAATACAACTGTAAATTCATATCTCAATCTTCCTATTGTTTTCAAGTTTCCTATTAACTGATCCTACTTAATCTGTAAACTTTGATCTTTTAAGAGATCATAGAACACCAGGTTGGACGGAACCTCAAGGATCACCTGTTCCAGCGTTTCTTGGCCAAAGCATGGCCTACACAAGATAGCCCAACTATCTGTCCAGCTGAATCCTAAATGTGTCCACTGTTGGGGAATCCACCACGACCCTAGGGAGATTATTCTGTAAGCTAATTGTTCTCATTGTGACAATTTTTCTTCTTGTGTTCAACTGGAATCTCCCCAGGGATTAACTTGTACCCATAACCCCTCTTCTTTCATGTGACTCCTTGTAAAAAGGGAATCTCCATCTTTGTCAACACCCTTTAAATACCGGAACATGGTGATAAGGTTTCCCCTAAGCCTTTTTTCCTCAATGCTGAGCAAACCCAGTTCTTTCAACCTTTCCTCACATGGCAGCTTCCCAGTCCTTTGATCGTCTTGGTGGTCTTTCTCCGGATCCTCTCCAGTCTGTCCACATCTTTTTTGTGTAGTGGGGACCAAAACTGAACATTGTACTCCAGGTGTAGCCTGGCAAGTGTTGAGTGGCATAATGGCTTCTTTCCTTCTTCTGGTGATGCCCTTGCAGATGCAATCCTTTCTTTGCCCCAGCAGCAGAACACCCTTCACTCCTATTGAACTTGTTTATCAGTGGGCACGGGTCCTTTCCACAGCCAGATAGATCCCAGCCTGTGCTGTATCCCTGCATTATGTTTTTCCAGGTGCAAGACCTTACACTTGTCCTTGTTGGACTTCACAGGTTTCACGCTTTTCCAACCTATGTGTATCTTCCTGCAGGGTTTCTCTCACTTTTGAAGTGTCCACTTTCCTGCCCAGTTTGGTGTCAGCATCAAACTTCATCAGGGTAACCTCAATCCCATCATCTGGATCACTTATGAATATACTAAACAGCACTGAGCCCAGTATCAATACCTGGGGTACCCTATCTGTGACAGGCTGCCAGTTTGAAAGGAAATCATTGAAAGGAAATCATGTGTCTGGACCATAACACATCTCTAGGAGGAAGCTGTGGAGAACCATGTCAAAAGCCTTGGAGAAATCCAGATAGACACGTCCACCGTTCATCCCACATCAACCGAGCACTGTTATCCAAAAACTGGCTACGATTCCAATCCAATTACAATTATTTCACCACATATTTCTAAATCACTGTCACTTTTAGGCTATAAAGAAAATTTGCTGATTAATATGTTTGGGCCACAATAAACTCTGAACACTACAGGCCCTATATGACTTAACAATATGAACTGCAATACTATGAACTGCAATAGGGGCTGAAGGATTTTTCCTACCGGTGTCCTCTATGATGACAAATTCAGGACTTTGTGTAGTCTAAACAACTGAAATAATGAGGTTCCACACATTTCTTCTTGAAGATAATCAGAACCTAATAGATATCTCCAATAGGAAGAATTTCCTAGTCCAGCTAAATTTGTATAGCTCCCATCTGTTGACAAAGCCAGGAAGAGAACTGGAGTGTTTTTATCGGTCTCTCTGTGAACAGCAGATAAGCAGATGTGCTTCCTTCCACTCTTAAAATTATTTTAATCCCTTACACAGAACGGTAAAAGGAAGCAGCATTTACTTTGCCAACAAAATAGGCTGTCAGCCCCTAACAGTTCTTATGGTGGGCATATAATCATTCTCTTTTAGTCAAATAGACGGCTTTTGGTAAGCTGAATCAGATTCAGGGACAGACGAATTAGGGCAGATCATGTCTGTCACTAGATGTTGTGTGATACTGGGAGTTAGAACCATTGGGGAGTTTATATTCCCCAGTGTCAGGAGACCATGTGTCCTGACACTTTATACTGCTCCCCTGAGTTGGGTTCCCATGTGAATTCTGCATCAACAAAAGGCTAAGTTAAGAGGGAGGGACATCAGCACTTCTCTCCTGTACTATCTTCCTTTTCTTAACCTTGACTATGGATGAAACACAGCTAAAGCTCATCTGAATTTCATGTCAGTGACATCTACTAGACTGAAATTACATCTTGTCATTGAGTTTGGATGGATAGAGACACAGGGTGTAGCACAGAACATATACAGCAGTAGGAATTGCTGTAAGCCAAGAAAATTCTCTGCTAGCAGTCTGTGCCTGAGTATTTGCCTCTGTATAAGTGGAATAATAGAAAATGACTATATCCCCATTATGGCAGTCCCATGAAGGAATGTTATTTTGTCTAACAACGGAGTTCATCCCTGTCACAGAAGCCCTGTTTAAATCATGAAAACATATCCAGATGTCTTTGCCAATCTGTGTTGTGTGTTTATCTTAAAGAGAGTTAAAAATATAATGAATTAAGGGAAGGAAAAAACCTAGTAGCACAAGAATCCAATTTAAGTTACTGCAATTGAATCTCATCTCCTGAGTTAAATAGTGCAGTAATTGAAGCAGTATTTACAATGCAATAACGACAAAGCTAATTACTGGCAAATGCAAGCTAGACAATGCTTTTCTCAGGGAAACTAGTGAAGGATCAGGCCAGAACAATAAATCCTTCAACAGGCCTCATTTGTTAATTATCTTCATAATCCTCTTGCTTGCAATGATTATCTAATTTATTACTGCCAAACAGGAAAGCAACACAAAGTGAAATGACTGAGGCAATCAAGGAAGCCAGAGGTTGTCAGCCCGTCTGTGAACTGCAAGCAGGATCTGGGTCTGGAGGAAAGTGTTTTTGTATATCAGCCCATGTCATGAGAGGTGAGACAGGGGCAGAATGTTTCAGAGGCTGCTGCTTATGAGGCTGCATATTGGACAGGGTTGCAAGTTGCTCCCTCACAGAAAACATTCGTGGAAATCCTCCTCTTAGAAGGCCTTCCTACTGCAATGAAAATAATGGATTTCTTAGCTACACTGAACTTAAAGGCTTTCAGGGGAGATGGATATGCTGTATGATTCTACTGCGAAAACTGATAGAAACTATTTTAAGTATACAACTAATCCCTAGATAAGTACGATACATTGCTTTTCAAAAATACACACCAAATAAAGTTAGAGTTTGCAGAACAGTTTACATTCCCTGAAGGAGTCATTGGTTGTTGGCATGGAAGAATCATTTGGTATGCTGATTTTTTTGCTATAATGGTTTCTCAAAAGTTTCTTTGTCATGGGTTCTTAAATTAATCAGCCATAGGTTACTACAGGCCAGTCAAAACTACAGGCCAGTCAGTCTCACCTCTGTGCCTGGCAAGATCATGGAGCAGATTCTCCTCGAATCTCTGCAAAGGCATATGGAAAATAAGGAGGTGATTGGAGACAGCCAACACAGCTTCAACAAGGGCAAATACTGCCTGACAAATTTGATGGCCTTCTATGATACTGCCACAAACTTGGTGGACAAAGGCAGGGCAATGGTCATCTTCCTGGACTTATACAAAGCATTTGACTTTGTCCCACATGGCATCCTAGTCTCCAAATTGGAAAATCATGAGTTTGATAGATGGACCACTCTGTGGAAAAGTAACTGGCTGGATGGCCGCACTCAAAGGGTTGTGGTCAACAGCTTAATGTCCAAGTGGTGGATGGTGACGAGTGGTGTCCCACAAAGGTCAGTGCTGGGACCAGTGCTATTTAACATCTTTGTCGGAGACATGGACAGTGGGATAGAATGTACCCTCAGCAAGTTTGCTGACGGCAGCAAGCTTGGTGGTGCAGTCAGCACGCTGGAGGGAAGGGATGCCATCCAGAGGGACCTGGACAGGCTTGAGAGGTGGGCTAGTGCAAATGACATGATGTTCAACCAGGCCAAGTGCAAGGTCCTGCACCTGGGATGTGGCAGTCCCAGGCACAAATACAGGTTGGGTAGAGAATGGCTGGAGAGCAGCCCTGAGGAGAAGGANTGGGGCTGTTCAGCCTGGAAAAGAGAAGGCTCCAGGGAGACCTTATAGCAGCCTTCCAGTGTCTGAAGGGAGCCAACAGGAGAGCAGGAGAGGGACTCTTGGTCAGGAAGTGTAGTGATAGGACAAGGGGTAATGGTTTTAAACTGGAAGAGGGGAGATGTAGATTGGATATTAGGAAAAAATTCTTTCCTGTGAGGGTGGTGAGGCACTGGAACAGGTTGCCCAGAGAAATTGTGGCTACCCCATCCCTGGAAATATTTAATGCCAGGCTTGATGGGGCTTTGAGCAACCTGCCCTAGTGGGAGGGGGGGTTGGAACTCAATGATCTTCAAGGTCCCTTCCAGCTCTAACCATTCTATGATTCTAACTAGTAAAAGGTCCTGGCACTCACTGCAGCCCATGACCTGTAGAGCCACATGTTCTGCGGGAGCTCTGTCTGTGTTCCTGCCTCTACTCTGGTTCAGAATGCGCGCATGACCTTCCTCTGGGTTGAGACCATAACTAAGCTCCTATCCAGGGTGGGTAATGACCACTAGGCGGACCCACCTGTCAAACCAACAGAACCTTGTGTTTCTCTGTGTGTTCCCTTCTCCGCTCCTGTGCTTTTCCTGGTGCAAAGTGACCGTCCTCTGTGCTCCTGAGAGGCCGCTTTTGGCTGAGGCGGTGCATGGTTCCACCTCCGCAGCTCGCCCACAAGCTGCCGGCTTTTGGCACTGAGCAGTTGGTTTTACCGGCTTCCAAAGTCCTCAATAGGAGCCCCTTGCTGTCCTTTTGAGGTTGTTTTTTTTTTTGCCACGGTCCTCTTGCCTCTGCTGCAGCTTGTCTCTTCAGCAATATGAACAGAAGGCAGAGATCCCATCTCTGGAAACCTGTGCAACCACTTATGATCCTCAAGTATATATTTAAATCTCAATAAAGATCTAAGATGAAAAAGGTTGCATGTGGAAAATAAGTAATAGAATGATGAAGCAACCAAGAAATATCTCCAGCAAGTTGGTTTTGAGTCACACTTTAGAACCTCCTGAGCAAAGCTTGTGGTTGGTTCTTTGTCAGTCACCATCCTTCAGCCATGGTCACCTCTGGGATTGTCAATTCTGTTCTTGACAAAGCTCCTGGCTGGTGGGAGATATCTGCAAATGTGAGGCTGCGTGGGACCTGCTGGTCACAGATGGTATCTGGCGCTGTGCTTGGAGAAGAGGTAAGAGCAGGAAAAAACACAAATGGAATTAAAGTCATTTTTACAGGTCTTGAGAGCTGAATAACTGATTCTTTCCATGAGCTGTGCAGACATAAAAGGGACAATAAAATCTGTTTTCTAGGGATGACATACCAGCAGTGAATCACCAGTGGTGACAGCTGTTTTATTCTTTTCTACTTTCTTAGCCCCACAACATTATTACCCTTTTGCACTGTCAGATATTAAAATCATATTAACCATCAGGAACTGTATTAAACTGTCTGAAAATGAAATAATATGATAGCACATTTGAAGGTTAGAGACAGCCCTTGGGTGTAATTCACTAAACTGTAATCTACCTGCCTGGTACTTTGCAGATGAAGCAGGAGGTGTTGTTTCTGGGAAACTAATTACTGCTAAGATATACATTGCCCTCCCCGCTTCCCCCCNAGTTGTATGAAAGGGAGGGAAAAATATTGTCTAATGATCAGAAAAAGAATTAGAGATACAACTCATTACCACAGCAAAACAGACAGTTGCCAGAAGTAGTTTGGGAGCTATTTGAGAGGTGACTGAAACCCCCTAGAAGGAAATATTTTACTGGACAACAAGACTAGCAGCCAAATCTGACTCTTTCTGTTCCATAAAAAGAGGTTTCTCTGCCCCTGATTTTATTTTAATGAAATTAAGATAATTATTGTTTATACTTACCCCTGTCTAAAACACAGATGAGCTGCTAATCCAGAGACTACAGAAATTACAACTCAATCAGGCCCCCATGTAAGGGCTGTGCTGTGACAGATATATCATAAATCATGTAGGAAGGTGAGGCCCAAATCCTTCCTGAAATTTTATTATCTAATTTTGTCATCTTTGAAATGAAGAATACCTTATCTGGTAGGCAATAAAACAAAGCCAATTTTATTAATTATAGCACAACTGAAATTAAAACATTAATCCCGAATTTAAGCATATGCTAAAAGGGCCAATTCATATTGGATTGGATTGGGAGGGCATAACAGATGGAGAAGGCAGGGAAGGAAGAAAACTGTTGAAATATTATCTTGAGTTTTTCTAAGCCCTTACTCTTTTATGGGTCTGTAAAACTGACAAAGCCTGGAAGAATGAAACACTTTACAAATAAGGGTATTTCACAAAAAGTTTTGTTCTCCCCACAGGCCTTTATCAGGTCTGAGTGTTGTACAGGACCCCAGGTTCTACATAAGCTTGTCACTACATTAATGATCTAGAAGTAGTTACGTGATGCTTTCTAAATGGCAGTTAAAATAACAGGAATATTCATTATCATCTTATTTTTGTAACATGGAGATATTAAGTGTTTGAAATGCATTGCTCTGAAATGAAGTCAGCTGCAGAAAAAGGCCAGGATATGTGAGGTTTAGTGTAGAATTCAGAGGCAAAGAGGCAAACTTGTAAGTAGGCAGTCAGGGCACTCCCTGTATTGGAGATATACAGACTTTGACAGGAATGACTTCCATGGATGTTATGCTACATCTAGCATTAGATATTTGATGTAAATAATCTAGACAAACAACATCACCAGCTGTCAGGATTGCTTCCAGTTGCTAAGCCAATGCAAGTAATGTATGAGCATTTGAAATCAAAACTGAGGGCATGGTACTTCAGCAAAATGATTTGCTAGTTAATTGTGACAATTCTTTGTGTGGCAAAAGAGTGTTTTAATTTCAATTTTCCCTGTTCATCACAGTGCCAGCCAGAGATGTGTTTCTTCCACTCGGGCACTCTGCTGTTCCTGAATAAATACTACAATGGGTAGTACACAGGCCTCTGCACTTGCATCAGTCTTTTTGGCAATATTGGTATTGCACCTTATTGAAACAACATATATTTTTCTGAGTGAAAGATGTCAACAAACAGCTTTTTCAGGCTGAGTTGCTGCCACCATAAGTTGTTTCCTATGCTTGTCAAATCTATCAAATTGGTCAACGCTCACACCTTCCCTGTTTTTCCAGTACAATTGACTTACACCAGCTGGAAAAAAATGCATAAAATTCCTGCAGTGTTCTTTTTGTTCATCAATAAAGTTATCCATGTAGCCTACAATTCAGTCTTCTTTCTTTCTTGGAAAAACAATTTTCTACTATTTCCAGCTCTTGTACCATATGCAGCTTCAGTAAATCTGGAGTTATTAAAAGATATATACATATATGTTTGTATGTATAAAATAGAATATTATCGTGTTATAGTCATGCTAAACAGAGACAAACGTCTTAAAAACCTGATGTGTATCACTTTTTAATGAGGAAGAATACATGTCATTATATACTGCAAGTGGGAGTCACTTGCAGGTAATAAGGTGGAAGGCTTATGTGCATTAAGGCAGGGATCTCAATTGTTCTTTCCTCTCCAGCAAACTTTATTTTGTGAAATATCTCTGAGACAGCATATATTGCTTAATAGATGTCAAATAACAATTGCTTTCAATAATGTCAAAATATATTAAAGTACTTCTAAAAAATAATTGTCCTTATGGGTAAACTTTGCATTTTCTAGTTGAAAATGACAATTTTTAGTCCAACTTCATTACAATACTTAGAATGCGAAAAATAAATTACAGTGCTTTTCTGTCTCGTGCAGATAATTGGACACAATACTGAAGTACTACTTCAGATATTATTTGGGTCTTAATTAAGCTAGGCTTTCACTGAGTTCAATGGCAGAGTAAAGCCTCAGTTCTGAAAATATCATCTAATTGCATGTGTACAGCAAATGGACAGCCTCATAAATATTTGTAAGATAGCAGACAGAGGTATCAGCCACCGTGTTTGATTTCTGCTTCATTTCTTGCTGTTGCATATCATGCCTTAGTCAAATCTGCAAACGGTTCCTGGCTAGAGGAATATTAATAACTAATTTCATTTCATTTGTGGTACAACAGCATTGGTCCAGGTACATGTTACTCATCTGTAAGGAGTGAAAATCCCTCACGCAATCATTAGGACTCAGGGAGGATCCTGGTAAATGAGCTCACCTTTTGGCAAAAGCCTGACATTGTGTGTATTTCCCAGTCAGGATGAGGGTCCCGGGGGAGACGTGGTGACACAATGTGAGGCAGCATCTTTATCCAGTGAGATCTTAAGAAGTAGCCCACAAATTTCAGGGACATTTAGTCTCCCACTCAGGGACTAGGAGGTTGGTGGAATGACAGTGTGATGTATGTCGAGAAAAAAGCACCATATATTAGACCAAACACTCATTCTATCTAATGATATGTCTTTGAATGAGATATAAGCGCTGCCTTTGAGCTCACAATATAATGCTGTTTTCTGCAGCCACCAGAGCAATTATACCAGTTGTCATAAACTCTCCCAATGTTTCTGCTGTATTCAGAATTCTGTTTTTTTCCTCTTTTCATAATGGTTGCTTGGCAGACGCTGCTCAGTAGCTGCTGCATTGCACACTGCAGTGTTTGTTCAGTGGTTTGGTCAGACCTTGACATCCATCATTTACTTTATAGTGAGCAATTGGTATCTTCTGGGATGACAGTGACAGTACAAATCTGAGCTTTCACTGCTGGGATATTTCAGTCAGAACTGTCCTGTCTTTTGATCGTTTCCTTTGATGCTGCTTCTCTTACCGTTATTAATAAATACTTTTCTAGTTACATTTTGCCTTTAATAAAAATGACTATAAAATAGATAGAATTTATCAGTGTCAAATGACTGTTTTTCCTACATGCTAGGCCTCTCCCATAGTTGTTTCCTCTGTGGGAATATAATTTGGAGGATTTTTATGCTGCTTTGAAATTCTTGGTCTTATTGATTTGAAATTAAAAAATATAAAGCTCTCAGTCCTGTTTAGTTCAATTTTGGAACAGGTTCCAAACCGCGTTGAGTCTCAGCACTCAAAAGGCTACGGTTTTGGTGTAAAGGCTATTCCTAAAGTAAATGTCACTTCATCTCCCTGAAATCATACTTGCAAACCATGAGTTTTGTCAAATACATCTCATGAGTAGAGGATGATATTAAAAAAAATAAAAAAGGTAGGTGTTATTCTCTGTCTATCCCGTGCTTAGGACAGAAAACAACAGTGCCTAAGGAGAGACCTAAATAGAGTACAGAATCATAGAACAGATAGAGTTGGAAGGGACCTTAAAGACCATCCTGTCCCAATCCCCCTGCCATGAACAGGGACACCTCCTATCAGACCATGTTGCGCAAAGCCCCATCCAGTCTGGTCTTGAACACCTCTAGGAATGGGCCAGCCACAGCTTCTCTGGGCAACCTATTCCAGTGTCTCACTACCCTCCCAGGAAAGATTTTCTTCCTGAGAGTTCATCTAAATCTTCCCTTTTTCAGTTTAAAACCATTACCCCTTGTCCTGTTGCTTCACTCTGATCAAGAGTCCCTTCCCATCTCTCCTGGACCACCCTTTAGGTACCAAAAGGGGCTAAGGTCTCTCCAAAGTAGTGTTTGCTTGAACTATCCTCAATTTGTTGTATTTACCAGCTGTAAAAGAAATTATAACAACAAATATAGTTATTGGCTCTTCCTCCCAGTCAGTCCATTGGCTTTTGCCAGCAGCACAAGATTGTAGTTGTGACACAAACCACAAACCATTATCTTGATGAAAAAAAGCTATCAGCACTGCTGTTTGAGCCTTTTCCTGCCTGGGAGCCATGCGGAGTCCATCCTAGCAGGAGATAATGCTCCACAGATTTTGCAGGTAACATCTGCAAAATTGCTAAAGCCCCACATGGAACCAGGCAGGCTGTGGACCCCCCTCCTCTTCCAACTAGATTCACAGCCCAGTTGGCCATTTTGCACCAGTGCAGTCATCCCTGTACCATGTGGCCTGAAACATCTGTTCCTCCACCAGTTAGACCATTTCTTAAGGATAAATTAAAAACTATTCTAATTAGACACTATAATGAAACTATCAATCTGTGTTACTGAGGCAGAACAAGGATGTAATTAGTTATTGATACAAAAAGATTTGTTTAAACTGGTTTGGTTTGCTGTCAGCCACCATGGGCTTTAAATAAGCTTATACACAACTTGAAAATAAGCATCACTGTAGGCACTTTAGGTTAAAGATACACGTGGGAGACAGTTTTGATAAACTCCTCAACCAGTTGTTCTATGTTCCTCACTATTTTAGTTCAGAAATTTGAACATTTACTTGTAACGTTATTTCTTTTGACAGGCAAAGCTTTGCCTCCACTATTCAAATGATCTGTTTAACATATATTGTATTAATCACTTCACTATACAAGCAGCCTTTTCTTTAATTATTCTAAAAGCCAGAGGAGAACTCTTTATATTTCAGTATTTACCAATCATTGCTATCTCTGTTACCAGGGAAAATGCTGTTTTAAACCCAGATGAAATCCCGCACAACCAGATTTAAGAGAGTGTAGAGGGAACATAATGACAGTATATGAAGTGTAAGAGGAGGTGGGAAGATTTATTTGAGTGGGAAATGAATATGAATGGGAAATGAATGTCTCTTCTTTCTAACACTGATGAAACCTGGTGAGTTTTTTGGCAAGTAAACTCTGGTGAATGTACCTTTTGCAAGGTTATCACAGGATTGCAATGATCAAAATCTGAGAGCTGACCAAAAAGAACTATTGAAACAGTCTGAAACAAGTTAGCTTTAGTGAATCAGTGGTGAATTTTATTCCATTTTCATTTAATGGTCCTAGTTAGTTTTCCTTCAGTATTTGCTTTATAGCTTTCCATGATCATATGGTAAGACCAGTCCCTGTAGTTATCTACATTATGCTATTTGAACTCTGACTTAAACAAAAATAATTATGCCTACTTCTCAGATATTGTTCCAGTTCTGAAATGATAGATTTTAATAAAACTGCCAAACTTGCACCATTTTTTAATGTGTGCCTTCTACATGCATGTACAGCGTTCAGCAGGGCTAGACTGTTTATCAAGGAAAATTCTCCATCAAATTCTTCCATGAGTGGGCTGGAAATAGTTTGTAACCTCTGCTGTGATTTGTGTCTTCTCACCCACTTCTGCTTCCCAGGCAACAGAAATGAGTTCTAATAGAAAATATAGATATTACAGCACTGTAGCAACTTCATCTGAGTCAATCTAACCCTTGAACAGTATTTTCACCCTAAATTAATTTTATCAGAGGATTACGTAAATGGGGAATGTAGCCTGGTAGTAGTTTGTTCCTCAGAAAATAACAAAGCTAGTAGAAAACCTTATTAAAAACAACAACAAAAACAAAAAACCAAAACCAACTAACCAACCAACCAACCAAAACAAACAAAAAAAAAACCCAACTCAAACCAACTAAAACTTTGTGATTTGAGTTTTTTTGCCTGGCTGTTGTCATGTGGATTTTTATGCAACCTTCAGTTTGCCAGGTTGTCCATAAGGAGTCTAATAAAAAATTGGACATTTAGAAAATAGAAATATAAAATTATTTTGGAATAGATGGAGGAAATTATTTGTAAAAGGTAAACAGATGGGTTTATTTTGTTCCAATGTACAGTACACCTCTACTGAGCTGAACACTGTTTGCTCCTCAGTCATGTCTTAAATGGAAAGCAAAACCAGTGCCAGACCATTGTTGAATGGAGCTGTCTCATCTGCCATCAGAGAAAAAAATCACTTCTCTTTGTACAACACTGAGGACTGTTAAAAAACATCCTTCTATCAACCTGGATTTATTCAGTTAAATCAAGACCAAACGTCCTCATGTTTCTCTCTGTCAATCTGAAGGAGAATTGAAATCAATGTGAGAAAGCATTTCATTTCCAATCCCAATTCAGGCACAGAGTTTTAGCTGTAACCCACATATAGGAAGCCAGTGAGTGACAGATGCATCATGCTAAATTTGTGGCATAGTCATATTACCAGCCAGTTCATTGGTAGTACAGCTGTGAGATGGTGACCACTCCAGCAACAGACAGCATAGGTTTGATTTAAAAAAAAAAAAAAAAAGTATCTACAAAGAAAATGGCTCTTGTTACCTTTTTAAAAAATCAATTCCACTGCTCAATATCCTGTTTAACCCACAAGTGTTCCAGTCTGTGGGAAGAACAGTTGCTAACACATTAAAAGAAGAGCATGTCTTGGATGCAAAACCATCAAAGACCCTACATTATCATATTTTCCATTTTATTTTGCATTCCTCTTCCTTCAGTAATGCTTAACTCAACATGTGGGAAAAAATGTCAGGAGAAAAGGTCTATATATGGCTTAGATTGAAACGAATATTTATGGCCACATAATTGTTTTTTTTTAATTTAATTCAATGAAGTTCCTTCTCTTTTTTTTTCTTTTTTCTTTCTTTTTTTTTTTTTTTTTTTTTTTTTTTTTTTTTTTGG
>VZRU01010766.1:243765-280810 GCA_013398155.1 Pedionomus torquatus
TTTTAGACTGTGATGGGAAGTACTAAAGAATAACCGACCAGGTAATGTGTCTGAGATACCATTTGTTTTATTCATATGAATATATTTATGCAATAAAACCTGCTTTTTTCTTGCCTATCAGGGGATGGTTGATGAAGCATAATAATCTCTCATATTAACTGTGAAAACAGAATCTAAGATCCTTTTTTTTTATTTGGCTTCTAGGTATAGTTTGCTATATGATTACTTAATGATAATGGATCATCTCACAAATCCCTACAGAGGTGGGGTGCTTGAAAGTCTCTGAAGAATGTTAAGTAGATCAGAATACAGGAGCTAGATACTGACACAAAATTAACAGAGTTTATATCAAAAGTAGAATCGTAGAATCATAGAATCGTTAGAGTTGGAAGGGACCTTAAAGATCATTGTATTCCAACCCCTTTCCCATGGGCAGGAACACATCCCATTGGACCAGGCTGCTCAAAGCCCCATCAAGCCTGGCCTTAAATATTTCCAGGGATGGGGCAGCCACAATTTCTCTGGGCAACCTGTTCCAGTGCCTCACCACCCTCACAGGAAAGAATTTTTTCCTAATATCCAATCTACATCTCCCCTCTTCCAGTTTAAAACCATTACCCCTTGTCCTATCACTCCACTTCCTGACAAAGAGTCCCTCTCCTGCTCTCCTGTAGGCTCCCTTCAGACACTGGAAGGCTGCTATAAGGTCTCGCCAGAGCCTTCTCTTTTCCAGGCTGAACAGCCCCAGCTCTTTCAGCCTGTCCTCATAGGAGAGGTGCTCCAGCCCTCTAATCATCTTTGTGGCCCTCTGCTGGACCCGTTCCAACAGTTTCTTGTCCTTTCTACATTGAGGACTCCCGAGCTGGACACCACTCCAGGTGGTGTCTCACAAGTGCAGAGTAGAGGGGGAGAATCACCTCCCATGACCCGCTGGTCATGCTTCTTTTGATGNATGTCTCAAGACCTTTCACCATCTTCATCTTCCTCCTCTGAACACACTCCAGTAGTTTGATGTCCTTCTATTGAGGTACCCCAAATGCACACACAACTTGAGGTGGGGCCATACCAGCATAGCATAGAGTGCTATGCTACTGATAATCACCTGCCTCAACCAGCCAGCTTTGTTGCCCTTGATGTAAGGGAATTTACAGGGCTGCAGGATTACATACATACAAGGAAGAAATTCTTTGCTGTGATGGTGGTCAGACACTGGCCCAGGTTGCCCAGAGAAGCTGTGGCTGCCCCATCCCTGGAAGTATTCAAGGCCAGGCTGGACATGGCTTTGAGCAACCTGGTCTAGTGGGATGTGTCCCTGTCCACGGCAGGGACATGGAACTGGATAATCCCCTTTCAACCCAAACCATTCTATGATTCTATGACTCTATGTTTCTATGATTCTATAAATCTTGAGAGAGTAAGGAAGTAATGTATTTTTACTTTGACGTGTAGGAGTCAGAGCCTCACCACATTTGTATCAAAACAAATACAAGAAGGACTGATGCTTCCAGCCATGCATTCCAGGTCATTCATCTGGATCAAACACTTTCCAGCTTGCAAAAGCTGTGAGATGTTTTCACCACCTCTGGAGGAAAATTTGCATTGTCCAAATAGAAATAAAATAAATCATTTACTTCAGTGTCTTCCTAGTGCCTAGACAGACAGAATGAATCACCAACATTGTCCAAGACATATGTGACAAGTTTACTAAAATGCTGTTTGTTGGGTCAGTCTATATGTTATACCCCTCACCATTCAAACAAAATGCATTTCTTGAGCAAAAATTTTTGTGCATCCCAAAACCATTATGAATTTATAAGCAAATTAGCAGCCAAATACTTCTCCAAGGTCTTGTGTTGTTGCCTTGCATTTATCATGAGTTTTCACCAAAGCCTACAGAATGCAAATGTTCAGAAGGCAAATGTTTTTGAACAGATGTGTGATCCGGAATTCATGTGGGATAGTGATTTGGTGAATGTGTGGATATAGCAAAAGTAGCAACAGAAATCATGATTAAATTAGAACTAGAACTGGAATAGAATAGACCAGAAATGGCATCTACACACTGAGGTTTTTACCTTCATATATAAGGACCTTAGAAAAGGACTCATTTTTTATATAGCAAGTATCCCTATGTGACAATAGGTGTTATGTATGTTCCTTTGGAGGAATAAAATAAAAATTGCCCTGACTAATTTCTGTACCAAGCTCAAGTACAGGGATTCTGTGCTTGGAAACACAGAGGATGTATAGCCCTAGGAAAACAATCTTGCCCTTGTTGGAATGAGGGTATAGGCTATGTAAGTTCTGTTCCTTTCCTGAGTTGTATAACTGTAGGTTGTAGCAGATGAAGCAAAATATCAGACCCACTGGGGACTTTGTTAGTGTTCACAGTCAACTGCCATTACTGCATTCCCTGCTTCTTTTGCCACTACTACAGCCTGAAATGAGAAAGACTAGTATTTTAGAAAGTACCAATTCAGATAAAAAGCAAAGTACAAGAAAAGAGAGAAAATCACAGAATTGAGTCACTATTATACTGAAGCTATTTCTGAATGTCCTGGGTCCTCCGTAGATGAGAACAGTTCTCCTTGGAGGTGTGAATAAAGGTTTCTTTCTTTAGTTCAGTGACGTTTTTTCAGTGGATATTTTCTCTGTTTTGGTTTTTTTTTTTNACCAAGCTTGCTGCCATCAGCAAACTTGCTGAGGGTGCATTCTATCCCACTGTCGATGTCTCAAGACCTTTCACCATCTTCATCTTCCTCCTCTGAACACACTCCAGTAGTTTGATGTCCTTCTATTGAGGTACCCCAAATGCACACACAACTTGAGGTGGGGCCATACCAGCATAGCATAGAGTGCTATGCTACTGATAATCACCTGCCTCAACCAGCCAGCTTTGTTGCCCTTGATGTAAGGGAATTTACAGGGCTGCAGGATTACATACATACAAGGAAGAAATTCTTTGCTGTGATGGTGGACAGACACTGGCCCAGGTTGCCCAGAGAAGCTGTGGCTGCCCCATCCCTGGAAGTATTCAAGGCCAGGCTGGACATGGCTTTGAGCAACCTGGTCTAGTGGGATGTGTCCCTGTCCACGGCAGGGACATGGAACTGGATAATCCCCTTTCAACCCAAACCATTCTATGATTCTATGACTCTATGTTTCTATGATTCTATAAATCTTGAGAGAGTAAGGAAGTAATGTATTTTTACTTTGACGTGTAGGAGTCAGAGCCTCACCACATTTGTATCAAAACAAATACAAGAAGGACTGATGCTTCCAGCCATGCATTCCAGGTCATTCATCTGGATCAAACACTTTCCAGCTTGCAAAAGCTGTGAGATGTTTTCACCACCTCTGGAGGAAAATTTGCATTGTCCAAATAGAAATAAAATAAATCATTTACTTCAGTGTCTTCCTAGTGCCTAGACAGACAGAATGAATCACCAACATTGTCCAAGACATATGTGACAAGTTTACTAAAATGCTGTTTGTTGGGTCAGTCTATATGTTATACCCCTCACCATTCAAACAAAATGCATTTCTTGAGCAAAAATTTTTGTGCATCCCAAAACCATTATGAATTTATAAGCAAATTAGCAGCCAAATACTTCTCCAAGGTCTTGTGTTGTTGCCTTGCATTTATCATGAGTTTTCACCAAAGCCTACAGAATGCAAATGTTCAGAAGGCAAATGTTTTTGAACAGATGTGTGATCCGGAATTCATGTGGGATAGTGATTTGGTGAATGTGCGGATATAGCAAAAGTAGCAACAGAAATCATGATTAAATTAGAACTAGAACTGGAATAGAATAGACCAGAAATGGCATCTACACACTGAGGTTTTTACCTTCATATATAAAGACCTTAGAAAAGGACTCATTTTTTATATAGCAAGTATCCCTATGTGACAATAGGTGTTATGTATGTTCCTTTGGAGGAATAAAATAAAAATTGCCCTGACTAATTTCTGTACCAAGCTCAAGTACAGGGATTCTGTGCTTGGAAACACAGAGGATGTATAGCCCTAGGAAAACAATCTTGCCCTTGTTGGAATGAGGGTATAGGCTATGTAAGTTCTGTTCCTTTCCTGAGTTGTATAACTGTAGGTTGTAGCAGATGAAGCAAAATATCAGACCCACTGGGGACTTTGTTAGTGTTCACAGTCAACTGCCATTACTGCATTCCCTGCTTCTTTTGCCACTACTACAGCCTGAAATGAGAAAGACTAGTATTTTAGAAAGTACCAATTCAGATAAAAAGCAAAGTACAAGAAAAGAGAGAAAATCACAGAATTGAGTCACTATTATACTGAAGCTATTTCTGAATGTCCTGGGTCCTCCGTAGATGAGAACAGTTCTCCTTGGAGGTGTGAATAAAGGTTTCTTTCTTTAGTTCAGTGACGTTTTTTCAGTGGATATTTTCTCTGTTTTGGTTTTTTTTTTTTTTGTTTGGTTTTTTTTGTTTTTTTTTTTTTAGTATGGAATATCTTCATTAGCTGCAATGTGACTGACAGATTAATTTCAAATGATGATCTGTGGAATACACTGATGACGCTGGAGATTATGTGGTGATCCACAGAACCCATGGGAAATGGAGATACTGTCACATTAGAAGTTAGGTAGCTAGATTAGCTTGATAACTAGAACTTATTTATTTGGCTGATAATTAAAAAGGGACTGTACAGAACACTGTTTTAAGTAGGAGGTCAAATTAGAAGTATTAGAGACAGTGAAAGGGAAATAGATTGGTGGAGCTGTACCCTGAGGCATAGGAATGGGGCAGAGGTTCTGCAGGATGTGGATGATCTCCCTTCTTGTCACCAGGCAGAAGAAACTTAAGGAACAATGAGGAATGGAGGCAGGTCCCTCCTCAGAGGGGCAAGCAAAACCCCTGCCAACCCTCCTCACCTTTCCAGTTGAACTTAGAAAATAGGTACGGTGCTTTGGAAACCGAGGGCCAGGCATATGTGGATAGAGACAAAGATCTAGACAGTGAGCTACCCAGAGTCAGCCAGCCACCCCCACGCCTTAGGACTTCTGCAACAAAAAAAAAAAAAGAGGAAGGTAATTGTGGTGGGATATATTTATACCATATTGAAAAAAGTTTGAATGAGGTCTTCCTGTTCATGTAAAAGTCAGGCTATGAACAGGCTGAAAAAGTTCTGATTTCATTTCTCCTTAATTACTGAAGTCCTTGTGATAATACATCCTTCTCTCCCTTGACAGAACAACCAGGAAGACATGCAACAGATGCTTGAGTTGTAAGAAAATAAGGATCAGATCCGTTAGTGGTTAGATTGGAAATGTCCTGGAAGGTCCTGTTTCCAAGTACTTTGATGTTTCTTTAACATTTTGTCTTATAGTCAAGAGTGTTTCAATAGCATCAGCCTGCTTCTATTATGTACTACCTTTACTATATACTCTGATATGTGATTAAAAAAAAGAATTCTTGTAATATCTATCATATAATTTCATAAAGAGAAAATTCTCATATATTTTTTCACTCTTATAATTCTGTAAGGATGTTATAACATTTTTCCTACTTTTTATGACTGTAAGAGTGCCTTAGGGGCCTCCCCTCAGAGTTAGACACCATAGTTTTATGCAGTGTAGAAGTCCTTGGTATTATTTTGCACTCCTTGTCTTAACGTGGTATCTAGTACTGTTCATACCATTTAATATTGTCCATGTAGCACACCTGAAATGGCTGTTTTCTAATACTTCTTGAAGCAATTTCTGGATGTATATCTTGGAAATTCTTTGGAAATCCATCTGAAGGCACCGTGTAAACCTGAGATCATTATAGATTATTTATTTTGTAGATGTTTTTCAGATAATTTATAAAATAAAGGTGTGATGTGGGCTGAATTGCAACACTGGCTTTTGGCCTGGTATGTGTGCCCATTCTCGATATGGAAGCAAGTTCCTTTTGAGTTCAAACATAGCTTTAAAAAAACTTGCCAAAACAAGTTACACTGAAGCACACACCACTTTGTGTGTGCTTCAAGTGTAAATAAATCTCTGCTGCTTTCAGTTCAATTGCTTCTGATGTCTCTGCAGTAAATATGGATCAGAGCAGCTAGTTGCAGAGGACAGGGCATGAAACTTCCTTTAATTCTTGTTTTAAAAAGAAATCTGTTTCTGTGGAGAAATTACTTGCACTGGAATGCATGGAAACTAAAAGGCTGAACTTCTTTTTGAAAAGTGCTTCTCTTCCTTTGCCATCACATCTCTGATGTGTAAAATATATCTCTGCAGACCACAGAACAGAGTGCTGGAACAGACTTCTCCACGAGGCTGGGGTTTTTTGGTGCAGACGGTGGTAGAAACTGTCTGGGGCAGATAAATGTAACTAGGAGCTCTGGGACAGAACTGAGTTATCAAACACTTATGCTCTAAAATTAAAACAAGCTCTTAATTATGAGGGATTGAATGCGTGAGGGTTCTCTCAAAGAAAAATGTTTTGGTCTCAGGTTTGCTGCATGAGACACATTTAGATAGATACTCAGTAACTAGTTGGAAATGAATTGTGTTCGTTCTCAAATTTCTAAAAGGCTTAATTCTCACCTCAGCTACATTCCCTCTGAGGAGAGGGGAAGCTTTGTGCTTCTGTGTGTGTTGCCAAAAGACAGACCGTGTTATCCCATTATTTATTTAAACTCTTTAACTCAGAAGAGCAGAAGATGTGTAGTAAATATAAAAACTCTCGTTCAGTGCAACCACTTCTGTATTGTCGGGAAATTAGATGAAAAGGTAATTATTTTTAATGTGAAATTTTGGAGCAAAGCACTCTATTATTTTTTTTTATTAATTATATTGATACCTAAATCCCACGCAAAAACAGAAAATAAATCTAATCTATAACGTGTGTTATGCTTTGAGAAAACCCATAACAATTTATTGTCGTGTAGACAATTATTCTGTCACCCGATGACCCCTCCCCACCCAGGAAAGGGGAATCAGGGGATGCAAAGAAACATAAGGGTTGAAATGTAAATAGATTTAATAGAATAAGATTAAATAACTAACAATAATACTAAAGAACCAGTATTAATTCCAACACTGATAGGAGATTTACAAGAAGTATACTCAGCCAATTCTATCCGCAGAAGCTGTGCACTCCCAGCAGTGGACAGCAAATGTCGGACACTGCGAGTGCAACGGCCTCAGGAGGAAAAGGAGGCCTCAGGGGTCTGGCAGCAGGGCAAGGAGTTGTCTGGATTGCCGCCATCAAGGGAGAGCCCACTATGCAGCAAACTTTTCTAATTTATATTGAATGTGACGTTCATGGTATGAAATAATCCTGTTGGCCAGCTTGGCCCAGGCCTTGCTCCTTCTCAACCCTGCATCTGGCAAGACTTGAAAACACTGAGACCTGAAATCTCACAGAGCCTGGCTGGCCATAAAGTAAATGTTTTCATGAACTGAGATACTAAAATCCTCCAAAAGTGCAATTTTCCCAGCATCAGAAGGAAAGTTAGTCCCGGGCCTCTCAACCCAGGACAAAGTGATAGACTAAAATCATTACTGAATAGTAGGAGTGAAAGTGCTTTATGCAAAAGAGTAACAATTTTTTAGGATCCCTTAGGAAGAAAACATTGTAATAAAACTAAAATAAATGCCTGCAATCTCATCACTTGTTAAATAACTGAAATTCTTGAACGGGATTTGCATTGTCAGAAGATTTTAAGCACCGAGTTGCATGCAGTTAGAGAGTGTGCGGCTGGGCTGAGTTAGCAATCTACCTTTCTGATTAAAAGAAGCATTTTTTTCACACTTTCCTTTTGTCTTGAGACTTCCTCTTTCTGTCTAACCCACAAGTCCCCCCGGGGGGGGCTGAGAAGGCAGGGGGGAAGTTCCTGTGAATCAGCTGACCAAGAAGTAGACTGTGATATCACTTGCACTAATAAATTAGGAGCGTTTGGCAATTAATTGCCATTTGCAATATGTAGCTTTTCCCCTTGACCTCCTTCAGCAGAAGGAAGCCTTGAATGTCTTATTCTGAAGGGTGCATTAATTTGCTTTAATATATTTGTTGGAGAAGATAAATACATTAGAGAAGACAAATCAATGAATTAAACCTTGTGTTTGGGCAGGAAACAGTGAGATTTGTGGCAGCCATTTGTTCCTGGGAGAGCTCAATAGCAACTTTATGCTGAATTCTGAGGCAGTTCTGTCTGCACACGTGAACTTTCCCATCACTGAAAAGCATTCAATGTCCAAGCTGTTATTCCTGTTTGAACATCTGATATGCAAGCCGTGACCTTGAAGTCAATTCAGTATTTTATAGTAAGCAATTTTACTGAGCAGAGGACAAATCTGATGTGCTCTCAGTGGCCTGTGTTGCTAGGGAGAGGTGTTACAATACCTTGCAGTGTTAGGACTGTGGGTGCACGAAGGTATTGTGCCTTGGTCATCCTATTGCTATGATTCAGTGGCAGGGTGAGGAAGGTACGAAAATGAAAATCCTATTTATCATCCATTCTAGCACAACTATTTGGAATCTGTCTGCCAGACATGAGCCTTGTTGCTCCAGGGACCTGTGATTAGTTGCTAGTTAAAAGTTGCTCCAAAAAAATAACTTTTTTGACATCAAGTATGAATTATTTTGTTGTCACCAGTACTGCCAGCATCCAGAGACAAGGGCTGGCTACTGGGCAATGTTAGATTAGAGGGAGAGAAATCCAGGCTGTCCCTGATCGAGTGCATCCGGAATGGGAGCTGGCAGTGAAGCACTCCAGCCAGTTAATGCCACTTCACCCATCTTCACCCTCATCACTGAAGCCTGAAGAAAAAGCTGTGGAGGCTGTCAATGTGACATTTGAAATACTTAAATTCCAGGGCATTTTACCTTATGTACTTTTGACAGTGTTGCTGAAGTTACAAATTTCTGGAATTATTACTGATAGCAAAAAAACCAACTTTCCTATTTTTACTGACGTGTTGTAGGATAAATTGAATATTCAATAGAACTGCTATTTACCTTCAGTTACAGTCTGTGCTTACAGGACCAAATACTTACCTGGGGTTGAAAAAAATAAAAGATTCATTTCTTCTAGTTTGTTATCTGCCTGTACTGTTTGTATATAAGCACAGCTAGAGGTGTGTACACATGTATGTACAGCTGAGGCTACATCAGGGAACAGTGAGAAGGCTGAATCAGGGCGCCAGACTGTACCTCAGAATCAATAGAATCAGAGGTAGAAACGTAGAATGGTTTGGGGTTGGAAGGGGCCTTATAGACCAACCAGTTCTACCTTTCTGCCATGAGAAGGGACACCTCCCACCAGACCAGGTCACTCAAAGGCCCATCTAGCCTGGTCTTGAACACCTCCAGGAATGTGGCAGCCACATCTTCCCTGGAAAACCCGTTCCATTGTCTCACCACCGTCACAGGAAAGAATTTCTTTCTAAGATCTTACCCAAATCCCCTCTTTCAGTTTAAATCATTTACCCCCTGTCCTATCACTCCACTACCTGATCAATAGTCCCTCCCCACCTCTCTTTGAACCCCGGAGCCTTCTCTTCTCTAGGCTAAACTCTAGCTCTCTCAGCCTGTCCTCACAGCAGAGGGGCTTCCAGCCCTCTGAGCATCTCAGTGGCCCTTAGTGTCAGGTACCTTCTGCCTGGCTTTAGAAGCCTTGCAAAAGGATATCCTCTTCTTGTGAGCTGTCTTGTAAGGACATATGTCCACAGTATGTAACCAACCCTGGGGCATCCGCCAATGCATAAGCCAAAGGCTCATTAATTAGCACTGGAACTAAACCCATCCTTCTGTTCTGTATCTACACTTTCGGTCATTGTAGTCATGGGCCAAGAAGAAGAACATCTTAAACAATAGGAGAACACTTCCAGATTTTGAAGGGTCTTGTTTTTTCAGGAGTATAATTGAGTCAAATTACATGAGAACTGGTTAATGAAAAAGAAGCTCATTTTCTTTTAAAGCACCATTTTAATAAATTCAAAAAGCTTTTATAAACAAATGGATTTTGTCATATTTTTGAATGAGAAAGTAGAAAATATCTTCAGATTTAGTTCTAGTTTTACACTACCAAAATAGTTTTAAACATTTATGTCAATAATGTGCAGAGCTTAGTTCTAACTTCGTGGTTCAGATATTATTCATTTAGACTTTTATATTACAGCAGAAGATTTATCTTAATTTTCTATTTTTATATTACCTATTGTACTTATATTCTTGTAAAATGTTTGGACAAAGTAATGAAGTGAGATGATCGAATTATTTCAATATTACTACAAAAGTGTTTGAAATGTTGGCTTTTAGACCTGATGCTGAGTTAGAAAAAAAAAACAAACAAGACCTGTTGAAAGTTTCTATGAAATGGAAATAATGTCTTCCAACTTGCTGTGTGAATAAGTGCCAGATTTCTGTATGAATAGTATAAAATGAGAGAAGGAAATGTGTCAATTAATATAAAACTTATTCAGTAAAGGCCTCAAAAAATAAAAATAGAATGTTAAAATCGATACCAAATTTGAGGGGGATACTCATGAAAAATTTCAGTGTCGGTAATGTTTATGGTCTACATACACTTGCCTTAGGTTCAGTTCTGTTTTGTTTTGTCCCTCAGTAAATTGAATCAGAACAGGCTGCATCTCACAGTCCCCATGTGTAATTTCCAGTTAATAATGCAACCTTGAAAAGAACAGGGAATATTCCTTACCATCAGCTTCATTTGGTTTAGCCACGCAAGGGATCACAGATGGTGAGTACCTCTCAAAGGCTGTGATGCAGACTTGGTGAGGGAGTCTGGGGACAGGCCAGAGAGAGATCACTGGTAACACCATGTGCAGACTCTTCATGCTTCAAGCTGTGGTCAGAACAGCACTGCTGAATGCTATTACCAAGGCTGGACCCGAGCCCAACAGATACTTTAAGCATGTAAGTAAAACCTTGAGTTGGTTCAGGTGCCAATTCTGCAGTAAATACATATAATTTCATGCTTGTGCACCTTGGACATTATTGCTTTTATGAAACAATTATTTCAATGGTGAATAATAATCAACACTGAATTTAAAAGAGGCACACAGTATATATGTGTGCACGTTTTTCTTAGAGAAAGCAGGTTAGGCCCTCAAGCATAATAAATATATTCTTGTGAATATATTTATTGGAAAAAATGGGGATCATGCCCATTTGGTCACCTGAATTAACAAGCTTCTCCTTGTGGACTTTTTTTCACCTTCCCTGAGAACACGCTGTATGTCATCATGGAGCCTGAACACCTGCCCTCATTCCCACCATCATAATACTGGGCATTTCCAAACTACCTGTTTATTACAATGTGTACAATACACTCAGGGCCTCCTATTGCTTATGAAAACCAAAGATTAAAAGGACTTTAATAAAAAAGGTAGGTCAATGCATCTGTAATTTTCTCAATTCGAAATTGTATTTGCTATTCAACCAAGCCAAGTGCAGGGTCCTGCACCTGGGACGTGGCAATCCCAGGCACAAATACAAGTTGGGTTGAGAATGGCTGGACAGAGAGCAGCCGGGAGGAGAAAGACTTGGGAGTGCTTGTGGATGAGGAGCTCAACATGAGCCAGCAGTGTGTGCTGGCAGCCCAGAAAGCCAACCGTATCCTGGGCTGCATCAAGAGAAGCGTGACCAGCAGGTCACAGGAGGTGATTCTCCCCCTCTACTCTGCACTCATGAGACCCCACCTTGAGTACTGTGTCCAGCTCTGGAGCCCTCAACATAGAAAGGACAAGGAACTGTTGGAACGGGTCCAGCAGAGGGCCACAAAGATGATTAGAGGGCTGGAACATCTCTCCTATGAGGACAGGCTGAGAGACCTGGGGCTGTTCAGCCTGGAGAAGAGATGGCTCCAGGGAGATCTTACTGCAGCCTTCCAGTATCTGAAGGGAGCCTATAGGAGAGCTGGAGAGGAACTCTTTGTCAGGAAGTGTAGTGATAGGACAAGGCGTGATGGTTTTAAATTGAAATAGGGAAGACTTAGATTAGATATTAGGAAGAAATTCTTTCCTGTGAGGGTGGTGAGGCAGAGGAACAGGTTGCCCAGGGAATCTGTGGCTGCCCCATCCCTGGAAGTGTTCAAGACCAGACTTGATGGGGCTTTGACCAACCTGCTCTAGTGGGAGATGTCCCTGCCCATAGCAGGGGGGTTGGAAATGGATGATCTTTAAGGTCCCTTTCAACTCTAATCATTCAATGATTCTATGATTCTATTTTCTACAGTAACCAGACTTTTGAAGAATGTGCAATGGAATCTTTTATCCATTTTAACTATGTCATCATTGACTGGATGCATGTAACATCTCAAATCAAGGCATTTGGTGTGTTTCATAGTTACATCAAATTCGTGTTTCTGGGGAATTGATTTGCTTTTGGAAGTTCCCAGGTCTATTTTTAGTAAAAACTAAGTCTCAGTTTTCTTACTTCTCCTTGTGGCAAAGATGACAAAAAAGAAAATGAGTACTTTGAAGCTGCAATGACCTTCACACAAAAAATACTTGTAAAAGCATTTAAACTGTTGATGACTTTCATAATTGCCTTTTTATTTTATGTTGTTTTACAATTACTTTATTATAAAACATTAATCATTTCCTCACTTTAGATGGTTCGTTATGCTTAGTGTTGCACATGAGTAAGACTTCAGTGGGTCTCAAATTCAACGAGTTAGGTTCCCTGAATTTGTAATTGGGAATCTCCTGTATGTTTTCAACATTAGTCTCAGACAAAGATAGAATATATTCTGGAAGACAGTATAATTTTAATTTGATTTCTCTATAACCATGAAGCATTTCACTTGGGTCAACAGTCAGTGGAATCACCTCCTTACTACGTTGGGTTTTTTTTGTCTGTCACTATTCCTCTAAGTGAAAGACAAATTCCATCTGCAAATTGTTGCATATCATGTGGGAGAAAAAATTTTTCATCTTCAGCCATACTCTTGGTAGGTCAGTGCATTAAATATATTGATATATTTTTAGGATTTCTTCAGCATTACTAAATATGCATGATCTCAGGAAAATGACACCTATGCCTTCCCTGTAACATACTGGTTTGCTTGTGGTTGCAGCCAGAGAGAAACACTAGTGTCAACAAGAGGAAAAGAGTGGTAAAATCTCTACCTCCATGTCCAAGGATGAAAAAAAAAAAAAAAAAAAGGAGAGTACAACTTATTTCCCAAATGTCTGCAAAGGAGAAAGCCTATGGCTGTTATATCACTGTCTCCTGAGGATGACAGTGGAAAAAAAAAAAAAAATCACTGCATTGAGAAGAGGAAAAGTCCCCTTGAAACCGGTATTATCATCAGGTGGGAACTGTTGTGCAAAAATTAAATCTGTTCCTTGAAAAAAAGTAATTCACACAGCCAAAGTTTATGCCCTGAGGCAAATAAAGGAATATAGGTGTATTTCACATCACCACTATGCTTATGCTATCCACTGAAATATCTAGATCTCTTACTTCAAGCTGAACTTCATAGACCTGTAGTAATACAGAGAATACAAAACAGGTTTAGAACCTAACAGATTAGAAAATTTGATTTAAGTTCCAAACTACCTGATGTGCTGTGAATCAGGTCAGTTGGGGATCCTGAAGCAGTTTTTGAAGTGTGTACCAGTTTATTAAAATGATGTTTACAACATCACGTTATGTTTTCAACATGACAAATCTGTCTCAAATTACTGTGGAAAATTGGGTTTGTGTTTATAACATGTTCTGCTTGTTGTAAAAGAAAACCCAGTGACCAGCCATTGCTATGTCTTCTTTAATATGGCCTCATCTACAATGTGACATCTGCAGTGTTCATCAGAGGACAGTACAGTGCTGCCCACCTCTTTTATTAAATTAAGAACCGATACTTAATTTTACAATCCAAGTGTCCAGATTAAATTGCATTTATTCCTTTTTTTGACATCTGCATTAAAATTATCTTGACTGGTTTTATCATAGTGACCCAGGAAGGTTTAAATTTAAAATGGATGATCGAGGGTTCAGCTTTTGTCCCTATCTCATTAGGAATTATACTAAAAAAGCTCTAACAGCCTCCCTGTGTGTTTGGAAAAATCTTTCTGATGACGCCTTGTCGAAATCCTCACTTTATATTTGCCAGTTTTACATTATATTGCTGTCTGCAGGAAACGAATATGGTCACAGCAGGAGCCCCAGCCAAGGTTTATTTCAGAAACCCCGAAGAAACATTCAGAGCTGTCACAGTTATAGAAACAGGTGCCCTCCTGCCGCTGCCCCACATCTGTGGGTGGATCCTTCTGTAGTGTGGGTACCACCAGCCACCAGCCATTGTGTCACCAGGGAGGTCCCAGCCTGCTCCTGAGCCTCCTGGCACCCAGGAGACACTGGATATTCAGTGGCTGGAAGGGCTGAAAAGGGGATGCCCCTTCATGAAGTCTCCTGTTAAGGCCAATAGTCACCAGTTCACGTCTGCGGTTCAGCCTAACCATGTTTTGCCTTCTAAGTCAAAAATCCATAGGAAAAAAAAATTGTGAGAAAGGTTTGTGTAAACCTATGGAATAAACTAGGTAGTGGCATCCAGTTATCCTTCAGCCGCTGCTTAGATTTGTGCAGCTCCTCTGAGATATTTGTGTTATTGTTTCAAGAACCAGGAAAACAAATTTTTCATATATATGAATATGTTTGGATGTTTTGAGCCTGGGCTGCCATTGCTTTTTGTGGTTCTTGCCTCATTAAGGAATTCTCAGCAAAAGGGCCAACTTTGTATCCATTTCCTTCCCCACTCCAGAGATGGTATCACCTGTCTCGTTGTCCCCTTCATTATGGGTCTGTTCAGAGAGAGAATTTCTGAAGGCAATGAGTAAATATCATAAAACACCACTGCTTTATGTTATCTTTGCAGTCCACTGAATAGGAAATTCCATAAAGAATATATAGTGAAATGTACAGATGCTGTCCTTTCTCTGGAAGCAATCAGCAGTAAATAGCCAGGAATGTGCACAAGAACAAGGCAAAAATACAGCAATTTTGCCTTCCAGCCTGCAGTAGTCTCTGATTTGCTGGACTAGATCTTTGTATCTGGCATGTCTGTTGTTGGTTAGGAGTTCCATACTCAATTTATACTGAATTTTTTGTCTTGTCCCTCCTGAGTTGTCTAGGTCCAAATATCCCAAGACTTTAATGATGTTTCTAAGATTACAACTTTCATGTTCTATGGATGAAAAACCAGGTTTCATTGGATCTTTCCTGTAGGTACCTAAAGGAATCTGATTTCTGTCTTTTTTAATGTCATTTTTGTTGCTCCCAATCCATTGGTGAAAAGTTCACTGAAAACTTCCTGAACTATATATGCTTCTAAATGGTGCCCAGTATCAGGTGCATAAGATCTAGCACACCCTCCAGATTTGAACAAATGCCTGTATATAATATTATCTAGTTGCAGTCTCTTGAGGAAGTAAGAAAAAATCTAGAATAATAATGAGTTTTGTTGTTGGCAGAAACAAATCTGCACCTACTTTGCTTCAGGGGGCAATTTTTTTCATGTGAGACCAGCACAGCTTTTCTGCTGTTGGGTTTGGGTTTTTTTGGCATTTGTAACATGCCAAGCCAATATTCTTAGTGTTATTATTCATAAAAACTTTCTGTAACTTTAAAAAAAAAGATTTTTAGTCCCTCAGTGACCTTCAAGATGCTTTTTCTTTAGTTTGCTCTTTTGCTTTAGTTTGCAGGTAATGTGTCATGATCAAAGTAATGTGCCACCTAGGACTGGAGCTTTGATTTGGGAAATGACCAACCGATTTGTGCTAATAGCCTAAATTATATCCTGAAGGTTTTTAACCCAACCTGTTGTTTTGCAAGTCACAATGCAAACTGGCATCTTTTCACATAGCTATTTCCAGTTAAGTATGAATTTCTCACCTCTGTTTCTTTTTCTTATTTTTAAGGACAACATTGATGATCTCAAAGATATCAGGATTTGTCTGCTCAGCTCTCTGTATTAACTTCAGTGTATACTTTTTCCTAGATTTTTCTGTGGTTTAGGATTGTTTGGTATTTTAGTCCTTAGTTAACAGCTCTCCCTCTCCCCCAAGACCTCCAAGGAGTGTTTAGATGTTGGCTTTCTCCCAGATAAAAATGGCATGAAATCTTTTAATCCCAATGCCATAATTTTTTTTATTTTCCAAACAAAGAGTTCATGGTCCAAAACAAATCCAAATAACAGTCTTCAGTAATTCCCTAAAGAAGTGTCAAATAATGTGAACATGTACACTGATAGTATAATGGCACAGGTTGGTGCATCTGTTTTAGATAGTAGTTTGGTATCAGCCACATGGCCTGAATTTTCCTTCTTGGTTGACTAATGAAATCTGTTTTATTTATCTTTATTCGACAATTTTCAGTCTCTGTACAAGCAAAGCATTCTCTTAGTTTCTTCAGTCAGTTTCTCCTGTTCCTTGAAGTTCTCAAATTAGAATTTAGAAGAAGAATTTAGAGGAAGACAAACCTGATCTCCTTTTATGACAAAGTGACTCGCTTGGTGGATGAAGGAAAGGCTGTGGATGTTATTTACCTAGACTTTAGTAAGGCTTTGATACAGTGTTCCACAGTATCCTTCTGGAGAAACTGGCTGCCCATGGCTTAGATGGGAATACTCTCCACCGGGTTAAAAACTGGCTGGAGGGCCGGGCCCAGAGAGTGGTGGTGAATGGAGTGAAGTCCAGTTGGTGACCGGTCACAAGTCGTGTCCCACAGGGCTCGGTGCTGGGGCCAGTTCTCTTCAACATCTTTATTAATGATCTGGATGAGGGAATCGAATGCACCCTCAGCAAATTTGCAAACGACACCAAGTTGGGTGGGAGTGTTGATCTGCTGGAGGGTAGAGAGGCTTTGCAGAGGGATCTGGACAGACTGGATCAATGGGCGCTGAGACCAACAGAATGAGGTTCAATAAGGACAAGTGCCGGGTCCTGCACTTGGGTNTCTGGTGAGGGGTCTGGAGCACAAGTCTTACGAGGAGAGGCTGAGGGAGCTGGGGTTGTTCAGTCTGAGGAAGATGAGACTGAGGGGAGACCTTATCACTCTCTACAACTACCTGAAAGAAGGCTGTAGAGAGGTGCGGGCTGGTCTCTTCTCCCAAGTTACAGATGATAGGACAAGGGGTAATGGCTTCAAGTTGCACCAGGGTAAGTTTAGGTTAGATATTAGGAAATATTTCTTTACTAAAAGGGTTGTCAGGTATTGGAATGGGCTGCTCAGGGAGGTGGTTGAGGCACCATCCCTGGAGGTATTCAAGAGAGGAGTTGACATGTTGCTCAGGGATATGGCTTAGTGTTGGGTGGTGTGTTGTGCGTGTTGTGTTTTTTTTTGCTTTTGTTTTTGTTTTCCATTGGCTGGACTAGATGATCTTAAGAGGTCCCTTCCAACCTAGGTGATTCTGTGATTCTGTGAATATTAGAAGTTATTTCACATTGCTCAAATAAATATTCTCAACAATACTCTTTTTAATGATGCTCTTTTTCTTTCACCTCCTGGAGTCTCTATCTTCTCCTATGGTTGCTAAATGCCTTCCTCACCTCTAACTTTAACTATTCTCTGAGGTCTGTGGTCCCAATCCCTTTCTACAATACCTGGATGATTAATTGGCTTGTCAAATACATCACTATGTGCACTTGGATACCATTATTAATCAAGTAATCACTTCAGCAAAGAAAGTACTAGTGCTCTTCTATCACCTTCAGACAATTCTAGAACTGAAAAAGGGAGAGGACTTGAGCTTGCATTCCATCCTGACCCTGCACATGCACAGCAATATAAAGCATAGACTGTTGACAATTCAGTATCTTTGAAGAGAGTTGCATTGGATACAGGCCACCAATGACATTAAGACTTTTTAGAAACAAAAACACTATTGCATACTTCTCTGCCAGGAGGTTACCAATGACATCATCATAAGAGCTCATGGTGAGAAATGAGAGTCACAGTGGCTTTATGGAGATGAACAGTGTCTACGAGTAATGGCCATTGTCGTTACTATATCATTACATCAGAGGGATACCCCTGAAGGGGCTTGTTCGACTTTTTGGAGGTGGAACCTCCTGTCTTTTATCTTTTGGCTCTGGGTACATCAAGATGTCTGCTTGAGGCTCCTTCCTGCTTTTTGCCTTTTTTCTGAACCAACATTCTTGCTCTAGTCTCTATTTCACCCTTGCTTTTACCTTGATGCCTTATTTCAGGTCTGCATCAGCTCATGGCTTTTCTACTCTATCCACCCTCCTAATCCACCCCATTAAGGCTAATCAACAATTAGAATGTTACAGAGATTTATTTACAGTGAACTAATTCTTCTATTTACCTTAAAACTAAATAAAATCTTCCAAAATAGACTCCCCTCCTACCCCTGAAAAGTAATTTGACTTTATTCTTATATTCAATGCATTTTGAGATAAGGAATTGAAATTTATTGGTTATACTGTGTTCACAGTAAATCCACTTATTTCAATGGCACCATTAGAAATTTACATTGTAGGGAAAGGGAGAGTTTTAAACTAGAGACTTTGTTTTCATTAAAAATCAGAGGGAGGTACAGGAACTGCATAATCTATTTTTTGAGCCAAATATCTCATCTCAGTTAGATCAGTACAGAGATAGAGTTGAGGTAGAGGACTTGGGATGACAAAATGTATACTTCGGATTTAGACAGGCTTAACTGGCAGCAAGTTTCAGCTCTTTGTCTCCTCTTGTGTATCTAACAAATTACATTTTTACTAGGAAATGTCTACTGCATTTTTGGTGTATTTGCTGGAGGAACAAGTGGCATATTGTTTTGATTCATTTTTATAACCCTTCCTAAGAATGTTACATGTTTCTTTATTTATATTTAGGCTGTCTTTTTACAATTCTCCAAAGAGAGTGTGAAGTTTCAGAGGGGAGTTGTTGAGAAAGAAATTTCTGAAAGGCTGAGTCTTTCCCGTTGAACAGCATTAGCTTTGATATTGCAAAAGAAAAAGTAGTTCTATTGATTTTCACTAACTTTTCACCCTCTAGGAATAAAAAGTGTGTGAGAGTTCCTGAGGTAGCCAGATTCTTTTATTATTAGCAAACATTGAAACTATAGCTGATGCAAGAATGCAGACTGCTTGTTTATTTTCTATAAAGTAGAACTGGAGGAATGGATATAGATACATGTGAACAGTGGACTGGAGATGCTTGGGGGACACTGGTTTGGATGTAAGAAATATTAAAACTAAAATAAAAGAACATATTTTATTAATACTAGTGAATGGAGTGCTGTACTTGACTGTACTCTTCATTGCACTCTTCTTGACCTGTGCTGACAAGTGGCAATTGAATTAGTAGTATGATCATGCCCACATTATAAAACAGGTGCTTTTGGATTCTTCAATGCCTGGTTAAGGACTTTTAAGGTAGGAACATGACAAGTGCAAAAAATTGATTACAATGTTCTTTTTATTTAATTTAAAAGCTGGGATTTACAATTCACAACTTCTCTAATATGACAAAAGTTAATGGTTTTTAACTGAAAGGGGGAATTAGATATTGGGAAGAAATTTTTTCCTGTGAGAATGGTGAGACCCTGGAAGACACCAGAGAAGTTGTGGATATCCCATCCCTGGAGGTGTTCACGGCCAGGCTGGATGGGGGTTTGAGCAACCTAGTCTAGGGGGATATGTCCCTGCCCAGAGCAGCAGGCTGGAACTTGATGATCTTTAATGTCCTTTCTAACCCAAACCATTCTATGATTCTATTATTTGAGGCTGAGAGAGAGGACGTTGCATTATATTAAGACTTGATTAAGACTTGCTTTTTTTTTGTTGATTTGTTTATACCATAAGCTTGTGCCCAACTGAAAGCACCATCAGCACAGCACTGCATTTGAAATTCAGAGGATGTGCTGAGGCAATGGTATTAGCAAGCAAAGAAAGAGCAGAAGTGACTGGCAGTTCTTGGAGTCAGCAGCAGTCCTCAGAAGACCATCTTTAGGAGTTCTTCTAACCACTTCCTGGGTCATGGTAGAAGTTTTTTTCTGCCTACAGAGCACAAAATATGGAGCTTAGGAATCCATTGGCTTCTGTGATACAGAAAGATGGTTTCACTGTGCTCCTGGGCATGCTAGAGTGACTGTAAATAACTTTCTTTGCTAACATCTAAGAGAGTCCACACACAGTGAATTAGCTCAAAAGTCACTGCCGAAGTATTTATTGACCTGATTCTTCCAGTTGCTAACAAGGTAACCTTGTCTTATTTTCGTATAAGAAAGCTGCTGCCTTAAATGTCAGCTGGGCCACTGTGCAACAGAACTTGTAAAACCACAATACAATAGAACTGAAAAAATGTGAGCATGCTAGAAATAAAATCATAATAAGATAACAACAAAATAAGAAAATAGAAGACAATAGAAAAATGAAACAAAAACCTGGATGTTTGGGATTTCTTGGGGCTGATAAAATATAGTCCGAGAGTCCTTAAAGATATATCCTGAATAGAGATCCCTTAGACCCTATGGAAAGGACTTTGGGGAAAACCCCCAACATTTTAAAATGGATACATTACATTTTTTTCTAGTAACATTGAATTTTATTTAGATTTTTCTAAGCTCTATTGATACAAATTTCATTAGCAGTAGTGATTGCTGTGGTTTAGATGAAGCAATTTTGCTTTTATCATTGTTACCCAACATGTTCAAAATGGTAAATCAGGCTACAGAAATCATTACTGTTGAAAATGGGACAAGAGATGACATAATTACATGAACTTATATAACTACTCCACCTCTTCAGGCAGAATCAGTGAGAGCTTAAACATTCCCAGAGAGAAACCTGTCCAGTTTGCTCTTAAAAACCTCCATTGGTGGTGAATAGTAAGCTCTCTAGACAAACTGTCCTACTACTTAAACTATCCTTCCAGCAGAAGGTTTTCTTAATGTTTAACCTCAGTGTCCCTTGCTGCAATGTAATCTCATAAAATTGGTATAAAAATCATGAGATTTTAAAAGTAATATCCCTTGTGATCTTTATATTATTTGTCCTCTAGTTTTTGATCCTTTCAGATTAACCTTTCCAAATGTCTCTTAGCAGCCATGAGAACTTGAAGCTTACTTTCTGAAAAGAGAACTGAAAGTTGAATTTCTTGTAAAATAATATAACCTTGTTAACTGGGATTTCAAGAAAAAAGTCATCCCAAAATTGTAGGGCTTGTAATAAAAATGCAAGAGCAAGAAACTTTGAGAAATACATGATAGTTGGTATGCCAGATTCTGTTAGCCTACCTCAGACTGACCTATGTATTCATATAAATGACCATAAGGCCTGGTTCAAGACTCCCTCAGACTGGTAAAAATAAGGAGAAATAGTTAAAGTCAGTGAAGTGTAAATTGATCTTTAAGAATGCAAAGCTGGTTTTCTTGTAAAAGAACAGCTTTTTAAGATGTTTTCTGTGAACAGCTTCCACTAAAAAAATGTAAGGCAAATAGAAGCATGCTGTGCATATTTAAGTATTATTAAACCAGATCAGCTGGAACAAGCAAATTTGGGGCTAGATTAATTTTTGAAAGATTTTCTAATGTTAATTAATGTGTGTTCCTGAAACCTACTTATTAGACAGCATTAGTGGAAAGAAGTATTCTAACTGCACTACATCTCAGGGAAGTTATACATCTCTTGTTTGTTCTTGGTGCAATTAATTCCAACAACTTTAATTTTTTTAGGTAACAAGTTTCAGTAGCACTTGAAATACACAATTATTGACCTCTCTCCCAGTTATGCATTCATTGCATTGTTAGGGAAGTAAATTATAAATTTATCTGATCTTAGCAATCTCTCAGCTCATCGGTGTTGTACCCAATATTTTCTTTATCTGACATAGGACTGAAGATGAAGGGCTGTGAAATCCTTAGCTGCACTTAGGTGCCAAAATTACTTTCTTGTGTATTTGCTCCTGGCTGGTAGACTGCAACCACTTATTTCAGGTGGTAGGACATTGCTGCTGCCATCTGTGTGTGTTACTTGGTAACTGGATTACTGCAATATATTATACATAGAAATGAAGCATAAATCAAATAAGATTTGTTTTGACCTATAAAGACTCCTTCAGCTTCAAATCTGAAGACCAGCAGGACTTTGCAATAATGTCACAGCTGCAATCAGCAAACATGCTAAACATGCACCTTTGTTTCAAAGGATCTCCCACCAATGAGTCCTCAGGGAGACATCCTGACTATGAGCTACTAATCTGTGCATCTTCAGGACAAACAACAACCCATCTTTTCTGCCATGCTTTAGATGCCAATAGAGTACAGCAAAGGGAAGCTGTAAAGGGAGGCAACAGATTAGGAAACTGAAAAAGCCCAATTGTTTGTCTAGTTCCGCCACAAAGTCATTTTGATTCTTTGTGCCTCAATTTCCTTTCTTATCATTTGCCTGTGTGACTAAGACCAATCACTTGTCCATCTACAACTGCTACATTTACTTGTAGAGTGTTTACAACCAAAACGGTAGTAGGGGAACATAGAATCAGAGAATGGTCAGAGTTGGAAAGGACCTTGAAGATCATTGTGTTCCAACCCCCCTGCCATGGGCAGGGACAGCTCCCACTAGACCAGGTTGCTCAAAGCCCTATCAAGCCTGGCCTTAAATACTTCCAGGGATGGGGCATCCACAACCTCCCTGGGCATCCTGTTCCAGTGCTTCACCACCCTCACAGGAAAGAATTTCTTCCTAATATCCAAGCTAAATCTCCCCTCTTCCAGTTTAAAAACATTACCCTTTGTCCTATCATTACACTTCCTGACAAAGAGTTCCTCTCCTTCTCTCCTGTAGGCTCCCTTCACATACTGGGAGGCTGCTAGAAGGTCTCCCCGGAGCCTTCTCTTCTCCAGGCTGAACAGCCCGAGCTCTCTCAGCCTGTCTTCATAGGAGAGGTGCTCCAGCCCTCTAATCATCTTTGTGGTCCTCTGCTGGACCCGTTCCAACAGTTCCTTGTCCTTTCTCTGTTGAGGACTCCAGAGCTGGACACAGTACTCCAGGTGGTGTCTCACAAGTGCAGAGTAGAGGGGGAGAATCACCTCCTGTGACCTGCTGGTCACGCTTCTTTTGATGCAGCCCAGGACACGGTTGGCTTTCTGGGCTGCCAGCACACACTGCCTGCTCATGTTGAGTGTCTCATCCATGAGCACTCCCAAGTCCTTTTCCTCATGGCTGCTCTCCAGCCATTCTCTGCCCAGCCTGTATTTGTGCCTGGGATTGCCACGTCCTAGGTGCAGGACCCTGCACTTGGCTTGGTTGAACTTCACGCCATTTTCATTAGCCCACCTCTCAAGCCTGTCCAGGTCCCTCTGGATGACATCCCTTCCCTCCAGCGTGTCGACTGCGCCACCAAGCTTGGTGTCATCAGCAAACTTGCTGATGGTGCATTCAATCCCACTGTCCATGTCTTCGACAAAGATGTTAAATAGCACAGGTCCCAGTACTGACCCTTGTGGGACACTATTTGTCACTGTCAACCACTTGGACATTGAGCCGTTGACCACAACCCTTTAAGTGCAGCCATCCAGCCAGTTCCTTATCCCCTGAGTGGTCCATCTATCAAAGCCATAACTTTCCAATTTGGAGACTAGGATGTCATGTGGGACAGTGTTGAATGCTTTGCATAAGTCCAGGAAGATGACATCCATTGTCCTGCCTTTGTCCACCAAGTTTGTGGCAGTATCATAGAAGGCCATCAAATTTGTCAGGCAGGATTTGCCCTTGGTGAAGCCATGTTGGCTGTCTCCAATCACCTCCCTATTCTCCATGTGCCTTAGCAGAGATTCGAGGAGAATCTGCTCCATGATCTTGCCAGGCACAGAGGTGAGACTGACTGGCCTGTAGTTTCCTGGGTCCTCTTTTTTCCCTTTTTTGAATATTGGGGTTATGTTCCCCTTTTTCCAATCGGCAGGGATTTCACCAGATTGCCACGATTTCTCAAATATGATGGAAAGTGGCTTGGCAACTTGATCCGCCAGCTCCCTTGGGACCCGTGGATGGATTTCATCAGGTCCCATGCACATGCACTCCTTAGAGAAGTCTATCATTCATAGACTGAGCCTTGATGCTCTTCTGCCCCAATATAATTGCCTTGGAATAAATGCTCCTCCAAATATAAATCCAACACAGCAAGGTTCAACTGGGCTACAGACTGAGTTTATGACAGCTGTTATCCATGTTGGCCTACTCCAAAAAACAACTGGTCTGATGGGGTTTCCATGATGCATCCTCCCAGCTTCTGACAGTTAATCACTCAAAGACTCTGAGTGCCAGAGGCTGTCTCCAGACATTCTTGGGGTTTTTGGCTGTTTGACTTATCCTTAATGCAGTTCTGTGATCCCTTTTTGGAAACAGTCCTTCTTTTGTCTTCCACTATGGTCTGAGAAAGAAAAAACACAGTATATGTTAGTACATGTTGTTAGAAACAGTACTGCCTTTTATTTGTTTTAAACTTCCTGTCTGATTCATTTGATCTCCTATAGTTTTTTCTTTGTATGAAAGATAAATAGATTTTATATTTTAACTTCTCCCTTACTTTTGTGATTTATGGACTTTAATTTTACTTCCCCTTCACACATCTCTTTCTCTAGCTGGATAGTCTTGCGTCATCTCTTTCTTGTATGAAAGTTGTGTTTTTTTCATATTCTAAGAGAGCTCAATTAGTTACAATGGATTTATACAATAGTTTCCCTGTGGGAATGTTATACAAATGGAGTGAAGCCCTGATTTTGGATCAGGTCTGTGCACATTACAGTAACAAAACCAATTCTGATACAAGCTAGTGTCTGTATTTATGCCAACTGATAAGACTGGGGTCAATTACACCTTGGTTTCATTCAGACCATTTTTGGAAGAAGATGCATTGATTTCTCTTCACATTAGTGCACACATTTCTAGTAGGTGACAACATTGCTTTGAGCTCTAGATATTTGTTTTAAAACTAGTGTTGTTATAAACTTAAGTAAATAAATGGAACAAGAAATACATTGTTTTCCTTTCTCAGTCTTCAGAAAAGTGCTCTGTTGTGTGGATTACTAAAATGCACTGACATCAAGGTTTAGTTATTCTATGGAAGCATATTTAGTGCATGGAATCCAAACTCTTGGAGGTGTGCTGCAGAGACTGTGAGCACAGACAGACTGACTGTGAGCAACACACACAGGGATACTTTGGAAAAGTAGATGGTGACCTGATATTATTGCCAAAGATTCATTCAGATGAAATATGACTTCACTCTAAGCTTTCACCCAGTTTTTACTCCCTTGAAGTTTCAATACTATTTTATGCAACAGACTTTCAGAACTGCTAAGTTAGAGAGAAAAGTGGGAGCTGTCTTTGTACTTCATGCTCCCCATGACTAAAGAAATCAACCTGAATGAAAGCCATAACTGACAAAGATAAAAACTGCTGCATAATCCCACTCTATGAAGATTCTAAATACGCTGTAACACACACATGGGTGGATGTGCAGGCATAGACACAAATGTCAAGCATGGGATTATGCTGGAAAGCAGATTTGATTGCTACTACCCTGCTGTATCTCTCATCTCTGCCCAGTAGTTTATTTGAGAGTAGAGGCATAAAGGGATAAAGACAGTGCCTGATGTTCTCCCTGTGTGTCTGGCTGTTCCTTAGCCATGATTCAAAGAGCCAACAGCAAATTATAACCCAAACAAAAGCAGATGCTCAAAGAGGAAAAGTCTGATTGATTTTCCTTAAACGTTCTAAATGTTTCTTTTTTTTTTTTTTTTCTGGAGCATGCCAGGAGCCTGTACCATGTAATAAGCAAAGAGAAAGTTCAGGTATCACAGGTCAGATAACTGTTTATTTGATAGTATTAAAACATTGCTCTTGCTATACTGAACTTATACAATAGAGCAATTACAAAAAATTCCCTTTTTTGTTGGAGATGTCCACTTTAAATCAGACATTAGTAGATTGTAGGACTGCCAGTTAAGGACTAGCAGGCTGGAATGCCTCCCAAGCATTACCTTCTCAGTTTGTGTTAAAATCTGGCTATTCTTGCAAGCAGCTCACTGGTCCAGTGAGCTAGCATCTTGTTACTATAGAGAATATAAGCACTTGTAGTAATACTTCTTTCTGGAATTTGTTTGCCTTGTTTCCAAAAATGCAGTGCAAAAGTGACCAGGACTTACACTTCATCAGTCATAACTATATGACAGAGACCAACTTCTGTGACACTAAGCAAACAGAGAAACATTAGTCTGGAAAGACCCCAACAGAGAACCGAATCCCCTTCCCTGCTGGAGCTATTAAAAATAGTGAGGCAAAGCCTGATGTAGGCCAACCTCCTTCTGTACAGGCACACTCCATTTGCTATGAAAAATAGCCCAATTATGCTCCATTTCAGCATGTAGAAAAATGATCCAACCACGTAACCATAGATAATAAATTCAACATGTATAAATGGTCCCAGCACAATTAGTTGCTAGACTGAGGCAATTTAGCCCAAAAGAAAGCTGGTATTTCTAGCACTCACTGAGGAGAGATCCAAGACAGTAGTGTAGTGTGGCTATGTCCCAGTTCAAACTCCATGACTGAGAAGAGCTAAAGAAAAAGAATTTAATTTCTCGGTAAATCTGTGACACAGGCAGAAAAGCTCTGATGTAGCATAGCTAGAAAGAAGAAAAAAACCTCAACTATTTTCCTGACATATCCTTCACAACTCAGAGTCACAGCTGGGCAAAGTGGATAAAGTAAAGGCACCCTGAAAGGGCAATTCTTTTAACTCTTAAGCTTCCAGTCCTCTTTCTCACTTTTCCCAGGTACTGGTGCCCTTGCCTTGGTAATCTGAGGATATAAAGCAGTTCACACCCTAAAGCACCCCTAAAGCACACACGCCAATTTCATTCCTCCCAGTAGAAGTTGCTTTTACAGCTCTGGACCTCAGCAAACATCCAGCTCCCTAGCAATCAGCTGAAGTGTGAGCTGGCTTCTCTCAAATGATAAAACTTTCCTAAAGTGAATGGCAAAATGAAAGATGCCAGAATTTTTATGGTGTGGAAGAAGAAAGGCTATTTCAACTTATTCCCAGATTTCTTACACTGATGTGAGGTGTTCTCTGGCTTTTTTGAAGATGCTTTCCTGCCTAAGGATTGTTTTCTGAAAAGGAGAACAGTATGAAGTTTGAAAATGCTCCATAGTCATATACCTTATGATTTAAGATTGCCTCTGCTTAACAGACAAGAAATGAGAAGTCTGAGGAAATTATGGGTGCTGCACTGCACAGCAGGACTGAATTAGACCCTATGGTTCCAAGTTCTGCTGCAAACCATGCTCAGCAGAGGAACACTGTAGACAACATGAGAAATACTGCAACGACTAGAGTCCTGTTAAAGGTGCGGAGACATAACTATAAAAAAACTGATCTGACAGCTGTTATAAAGGAAATGTGACCAATTGATAGATTCTGAAAAGCACAGAAGAATTAAGAAAACTTTCAAAACTTTCAGACTCTCCTGTTTGACACAGCTTTTTCTGCTGAGTGATGGGAGGTAACCTAATGTATTGATGGTTGCAGACCTTTTGCCACATATCTCAGAGAGCCAGAAATAGAATAAGACAGAAAAAAACCCCATCAGCTGCATACTGATCAGATAGACAGAGAAGGTCTGATGTTTCTCTTTAAGTCTTCTGAAGGCACACATTTAATAGTTCAGATCTGCTATGACCCCCTGGAGAAACATTGGCATTTCTGGGCAAGCATTCATAGCCATGCTTTTTATGTTCTGTTCCATCCCAGCAGTTACAGTAGTACCTTGGTTGCTACCAAGAACTTGAATTATCTTATTATTATTATGCTTAAATATATATAAACTTTGTTGTGCCTAACTAACAACAGCAGTGGACATGTACACATGCAAAGAACTGGAATGTCATAGAAGAAACTATGCTGGGCTCCTCGAGTTAGCCATAATTTTGCCTCTGAATATTTAGTATGAAGTTCTACTTCCCCTTTGCTGTGAACTAAAACTGACTGCAATACAGGCTATTGTCTATACCTTTGAGATATATGTAATAGGCTAACTGCATTGCTGATGCCCTCTATATTATTTCCATCAAAATCAGGAAACAGTTCAGGCCTCTTTCTCTTTAAAACTGATGTTAGAGACATTTTTTTTGTAAAATGTATTGAAAATGCCTCTTGATTATCCCATCATTATATGGTTTCCATGGACGCAATAGAAAAGAATATCTTACAAATTTGAAATATTTTTAGCTCATAAAATTTTACTGTATGAACATTCTGTATTCCTTGTTACCCCTGTTGGGAACTACATAGCTTATCCTGATAAATTATGTGGATGTGAAGGGGATCAGAACTTCTTTTCCTTCAAGAGTGGAAAAGCTCATTAGGAAAAGGAAACCCAGCAACAGCTAAGACAGCACAGGCTGTATGAAAGGTGCAGATCCCATTGGGAATGTTCCTGTCTGATAAAAAAGGAACGTTTTCCACATGGATCAGTACTTTTGCAGAAGTCCAGATAAATACCTTTCACCTTTGACATGTCACATTCAGGAATCTACTTCAAGGTTATTAATTAGTTAAGTGTGTGCAATATAGCACTTGGCAGCTTGACATAATAAGGTACCCCAAGAGATACTTCCACACTGTAAATGAAGCTCCTGTTCTGGTCACTCAGAATCACAGAATGATTTGGGGTTGGAACAAACCTCTGGAGATCATCTAGTCTAATCCCTGCCAGAGCAGGTCCATGCAGAGCAGGTTGCACAGGAACATGTTCAGGTGGGTTTTGAATGTCTCCAGAGAGGGAAACTCCATCACGTCTCTGAGCAGCCTGTTCCAGGGCTCTGTCACCCTCACAAGAAAAAGTTCCTCCTCATGTTTAGCTGGAACTTCCTATGTTCAATTCTGTGCCTCTTATTTCTTGTCCTGTCACTGGACACCACTGAAAAAAGACTGGCCTCATCCTCTTGACACCCATCCTTTAAGTATTTATAGTCATTGAGCAAATACCCCCTCAATCTTCTCTTCTCCAGACTAAAAAAACCCAAGTCCCTCAGCCCTTCCTTATAAGAGAGATGTTCCAGTCTCCTCATTGTTTTCATAGTCTTCTGTTGTATCCTCTCCAGCAGTTCCCTGTCCTTCTTGAACCAATGAGCCCAGAACTAGTCTCAGTGCTCCAGATGCGGCCTCACCAGGGCAGAGCAGAAGGTGAGCTCCCTCTACCTGCTGGCCATGCTTTTCTTATTGTACCACAGGATGCCATTGACCTTCTTAGACACTGAACCAGTAAGTCAGAGACACCAAACCCTCTGCAGATTGAACTACACACAGAGTTTAGCAGCAGAAACTGGAACAGATGTGAATCTCTGCAGATGAGGTTCAAGGGACCAATAGACTACTTTTGGACATACCAATGTGTTTTTCCCAGCATAAGTGCTACAACTGTTTGTATCTATCAGTGCATCTATATTGCTGCCTTGGCCCTTACAACATTTGTTGTATCACATGTTCCACTGAATTTATGTGGAGGTACATGAGAGAAACAAAACACATCACAAAATTATCTAAGATCAGCTGCATTTACTAGCCCCATCGTTTTCTGATTGCCCCCATTTACACACTGATTTTCCAAGTTCCCAGGCATAAATATAAGTTGGGCTGTGAACGACTGGAGAGCAGCCCTGAGAAGGACTTGGGAGTGCTCATGGATGAGAAGCTCAACATGAGCTGGCAGTGTGTGCTTGCAGCCCAGAAAGCCAACTGTATCCTGGGCTGCATCAAAAGAAATGTCACCAGCAGGTGACATTTTTTATTTTACTTTTTCTCAAATGCATTTTTAAAAACCTTTTCCCCCCATTTAAAAAAACCCTTTCCTTTCCTTTCCTTTCTGTTTGAGTTTACATTAAAAAGTCTTCAATTTTTCCATTCACTGACATCTAGAATATCTAAGGAATGTAAGAAGCATAAGTTCATATCTTACCAGACCAAACATCTTTAAAAAGTAAATTTGCTGTGGTTTTTAGTAATCTGTTGTGATTTCTGGGAGACTTTCAAATACCACACTGATGGCACCATATGTGTGTCCATCTCCCTCAGTGGCACAGTTTGATTCAGTTATCCTTACTCTGAAATCTTTTGATATGACCTGTGATAATTGAAGCTCTGTGTGCTGTATTAATCTAGAAGGCTACAGATCAAAACTGCCAGAGTGTGAGATCAAGCTGGCTTGGCTGAAATGAAAGCTACATGATCAGCTGCCAAAATTGCCATGGAGGCATTAGGAGTAGAGGCTATATGTCCCATATGATATTTTTTTTCTCATGAGACAGAAACTGTCATAGAGTTAGTCATATTGATTAATGTCCAACCACTCTAATGTTCTTTTTCTCATGGGATTTTGTTTACAGACTGACTGACATGCTTATAGTACTGACTAGGAGTAGAGACTTGTAGAGGCACTGTTGTGGAGTTTGGTAGAAATTCTTGTATGTTGGTGAAGTAACAAACCTCTGACACCCTCCTTATAGTCCAGGTGACACCTGGAGCCAAGGGATGCTGTTGTCACTTGGGCTGCAAAATTCTTTTTTTCCTCTCAGGGAAACTAAGAGTGTCCAAGCATTCCAGTGTTGAAGGGGAGGAGAAACCATCTTCATTTCAGTTCTCACTGCACCTAATGGTAGGCATTTGCCTGAAGATTTTGGGTAATTTCTGAACTTGCAAAGTTTGCAGCTGCAGTTTATCAGATTCCTATGTTCCTACAGAAATACATGAAGTGTTGCCAGTAGCTGAGTCTCTGTAACTAAATTATTCCTTTTTGTTGTCTGAAAGTTTTAAAAATTAAGAAATAATACCTCTGACCAAAATGTTAAGTGAATTTTCCTGAATTTAATGGAAAATGGAAATGTTTAAATATATTTGGGTTTGAGCTTCCACACCATTAGGAAAAAAGCTCCTTTGGAACAGAAACTAATTTGAATAAAAAATATGACCTTACAATTGAAAAATTACTGTTTATTACTGAAAATTTTAGTATCAATGCTCTGATTATTGTTTTCTTGGAGGAACTTGATAAAAATCAACCTGAGTTGCATTTTTTTCAGAGATGAAAGAGTTGAGGTCAGATTTTTCAGCCAGGTGCTCCTCTAGTTCTACAAATTGAAGGTGATTTACAATTAAAGATGCTACTAGGATTTGGGCTGATCTAAACTTGCAATGTCAAAAAGGCAACTAAATAACTCTGTGGAAGAAATATTCCCTAGGGACTATTAAAAATAAAGTCTTCCCCATTGATGTTATGGTACCATTTATGAAATAAACCACCACATATGACAGAATACAGAAGTTTCAATGTCAACTATTTATAAATAATAGATAAATTTTCACTATGCTAATAATAATAGAGCCCATAGAGATTTACTTTGTCATACCCTGGGACTTGCTGGAAGGAGGTGAAATTCATGTTGTTTTGTTGACCAAGGATACAAGTCTATCAGTCATCGGGATTACAGCTGCTTTAAACATTTAATTGAAGCATTCCAAGTTTTGGGCTTAATTATTTAGTGTCACTACCAAATGTCTGTTTCCATCAATTATTTTCACATTTTCTTTAGTGTTTTTCCTTTTCTTTGTCCTCTACCTTCCTCCTCCCTTTTTAAAAAATAATAGAATGAAAAGACAAAAATGATAGGCATGTAATATAAATTAGGAAAGACCCCTGTAACATATCTCTGTTTATTTGTCTATACAATGGTGTGTACTGGTTAATTAAGAAAAGTGCATTCCAGGCTGAATAGCAAGCAGTGGGTGAACTTTGCAAACAAGCTGTTTTATAAGTGGGAAAACCATTTGCCTGTGTTTACACTCAGCTAAAGTATAGCTTCAGAGTGATTTAATGTTCTGTTAATGAGACAGTAATTTGTACAAGAACGCCTCTCCCACCTTTGACTTTTGCATCATTTAGTGTGGTAAACATTTGAAGTCAGCTTTTCCAGTTCCTCCATTGTACATCTTTTGAATAAATCTCAGTGTGGTTTTCAAAAGGTTAATGCAGGTTAATTCAAAAGGGTTCAGACAGAACAGAACATTCAGAGCATCTCTCCTCTTTCATATTGCTTTATCCACCAATATTCAGCCTGGTTGGCTTATCTTTGGATACACAGACTTTATCCTGTCATGATAATATGGGCTGGAAGGTCGAAGGATGGGTCTAGGATGTAACTTCTGCAGCATTGGGCTAGTGGGGTGCCACATATGGCTTCAGATCTGGGATAATCTGACAAAACAGACCGCCTTTGTAATATCCCAGCCTCCTTCAGATCAGGAACTGGAGGCGTTAGATGGCAGTGTTGTACTAAAAACTTGGGCTGGTAGGGGAAGGTGACTTCAGGGTCCTGCTGGTGGCACCCTCATCACTGTCAGAAGAAGAGGACATCCCGTTCCTCCCCAGTGTGCCCACCCCTTGCTGCTTTGTCCCCCTCCCTGGGTTCACTCCCCTCCTCAGCCACTGCACCGAGAGAAACAGGCTCATCCCTCCTCCTCTCCCCTTTTGGTCTTTCGTTTGTTGTTTGATGATTAATAGTTCCATCCGAGTAATAACAAAAAGAGAAAAGTTATTTGTGCGTGCTGTTGTTACTGAACAGCAGACAGATTAAATGCTGCATGATGCTGAGTTTCCTAATGAGAGTATTTATTTGAATTTGTTTCCCTTTGGTGTGTGTGAATTTTTTTAATGCTAGTAAAGGGACTTCATTAATCAATAGGTTTTATAAGGGACTATGTATTTTAGCAGCAAATTGTCAGTTACAATTCTTTGCTACTTGGTTTGTCCTCCAGCACTGTTTACTTCATTGTTCCCTATTAATCAAAGTCACAGAGGTGAGGACAGCTAGAAAAACTTGTGCTGGGTGTTTCTGTTCATCCATTTATCCTGTGATTTGTTAGTCTCTTCCCATCCCTCAGAGTCTTCCACTTACTTACTCAGGTGGAAGGTGAATCTACTTCATCATCCCTAGGGCTAGAAGAAGAAAGTGCTGACTTTTGATTTTTACTGAGCTGAATTCTCTCTCTCTCTCTCTCTCTTTTTTTTTTTTTTTTTTTTTTTAAGTTACAACAACAAAAGCCTCTGTTCTGCAGTTTTGAGGGGTTCTGTACTGGGATTTTAAAAAACTGAAGCTTGTAGCACCCTCAAAGGCAGGTCAGCCTTATCTAATTTTTATCTAATTTAGCAATGGAAGAAATAACACATGGATGTTAAGTGTCTTGTCCAAGGTAACGCAGCAGCTCTGTAGCAGAACAGGGACTAAGACACAGACTCTTCATCTTTCCATTTTGTCTCTTCTCATCTTCTTTCCCCAGATTTGGCTACCAGAAAACTGCACTAGAAAACCTGATTTTCAAGTAGAATTTAATCTTAAGAGATGCAGGCATAATGCTAGTTCAAATCCCAGTGATACATGCAGTCATTGAGCAATGCTGATCAACTATATTTCCCAGATGGGACAACTACATTTCCCTGGCCAAAATTTCTTCCTTTATAAGAAAGTCTATGTGTAGACCTCAAGAGTTTCTTTGCATGCTTACTGGCTTTCCAGATGCTTTATTCCTTTACAGTGTAGCAAGTGCTGTAAATGAAAAAAAAAATCATTAGAGGGATATGGAGAAAATTCAGGTTCTTGAGAGTTCTAAAATTTTGAGCTTTAAGTATTTTGGAAATACCAGGGTTCTTTATTCAAAAAGAGAGCAGCCAAATATTTTGGGGTTAATCAAGACCTCAATAATTGTGCAGTGGTACTTTGCTACTGCTGTTATTTCTCTCTTGACTTTGTGCACTGGCCTCACTCCTTGAGAATAGAGGAAATATAATGGCTCACTGTAACTGTCCATTTGGAAATTGCTTGGATGTAGCCTGTGAAAAATGTTGTCTGGGTGCCTGCAGTGTTACTGGTCTCGAAATCAATCAGAAACAGACTGAGCAAGGATGACTGGAAGAAGGATTCAAATGCATGGCTGTGGAAACTTAGGAAACTTATCAGAATCTGATATGAAATATTTTTTATAGCTCTTCAGGAAAAAATAGGGAATGGTGTTTTTTATTCATGGCCCTAAAAACCTGTAATGTTAAACATGCCCTGGTTCTCCATACCTCCAGTATTCATTTAAAAGTAAACAAATGGTGTATGTTTGTAGGCTGGGCCTGAGGTCTTCAAGAGACCACAGCTATGGAAAGCTGTTTTGCCAAAGCTGAGTTAGAGATTAATGCTAATGAAGTGGATATAAAGTTGCAGAGTGGTATAACAGCCACAAATAACAAATGGGATTTTTCACAGTATGTGTTCTGGCAGGACCTGAACATGACTGTAACAGCATATTAAATTTCTTAGCTATCTTCCAAAAGTTACTTTCTGTGTTGTATAAGGCACTATCTCGGTCTACTCACCTCTCAAATAAATAGTCATTTGTTCCATTAGTGAATTCATTTTTGTGAAGAAGTCTGATAAGTGGGAAGTGCTTCATATTGGCAGTAAAGGCTACAAAATAATGATCTAGGAGATTTTTCTGAAGGTCACATCAATTTAGTCATTTACAGCCAAATTGGACAAAGCAGAGGAGGTTGTTTTGTCAGCAACAGTCCTGCACTGGGATGAAATTCAGTCATACATGGAGGATCAGAAAAAAACTTCAGGAATCATATCTTGTTTGGAGATGCTAAAGGAAATTACAGCACGGGGGTTGTGTGGCATTTTTATGAAAATCAAAAAGTTTTTAGGGAAACGTAGCCAAGAACTAACCCAGAATTTCTGAACTTTTTCTCTCTTTGATTCCATCAATTGATCACAGAAATACTAGAGGGTATAGTGACTGGACAACAGTTACTGCAGGAAGAAGAAAGAAACACAAAATCTCTATTGAGCAGGAAAGAAACCTCTACACTCATATTGCAGTGCAAACAGTTGATGTCTTCACTAAAAAAATGCATTTGATTCAACAAATCTAAAGGAAAACTGAATGGTACTAGCTGTTGTTAGGAGGTGATAAATGGCAGTAACTATTGACAGCCAAAAAAGTTAAACCCAACTATTCTGGTGAAGCATGAAATAACTTCCAAAATCTATTCTGTCATTGGACTGGGGCCTCAGGCCTTCTTCTTCTAGCCATTTATATCATTGGACTATACAGAAATAATGAAATAATGAAATAATGTAAATCCTACAGGTTCCTTGTCACTTTGCAAAGCACCCAGGTACTTTGCCACCTCTTCTCACCACTGAAGTTCTGTGGAGGTATGTACTACACCTTACCCTACTCCAACAGAATTTCACAGAGCACAAAGAAACTTTGTTGACCTTTCTTCAGAACAAACTGTACTGAAGTGTTCCAGACAGCTCACTCTGTTTGGCTCCCTGCCTGTTAAAACACTGATAGTGAATACTCTTTTCTGCCAAAAACAGGTTCCATAGGTCTAAGGATGTGGAATAAAAAAAAAAAAAAAATAAAAAAAAAAGGACAGAGACATCAATTCCATAGCTAAATCCATGAGGTTGCCTTTTCCTTGATTAATGTTTTTGAGTTTTTCCAGTTCTTAACACTTAATGACCCTTGTAAGAGAAAGGTGGCTTGATTCTCTCATAATAATATATATACATGCAGAAATGAAAGAAGTGTAATGGATGGTAAAAGAGTACCAGCCGTATTCACCCACACCAGAGCTATAAACCTTTACCTTAAGATAAGGCAGAGCACTAAGTGCTCTGGAATCAGACCTGGAAAAGCCTGGAAAACGTCTGCCATAACAGAAGATGTCTTCATGGCCTGAACACAGACTGCAGTTCTGCTATCCAATGGCAGCTATAATTGTTGCATTACATTTCATGTAACAGTCATTTACACACATGCAAGAGGAGGGACTGTATTCCAGGCAGAAAAAACAAACTGCTGTGTCAATAGCATTTAGTAAGTCACCCAATGGCCTCATGCATTACAGATCAATTACCAATAGAGTGTTGTTGTTAGCTTTTTTGTTCAGCCTTTTTTGTTCAGGCTCTGGGGCAACACCCTTCCAGTACCTAAAGGGGCTCCAGGAGAGATGGGGAGGGACTCCTGATCAGGGGGTGGAGCCATAGAACAAGGGGTAATGGTTTTAAACTGAAAAAGGGGAGATTTAGATTAGATTTGAGGAAGAAATTCTTTGCTGTGAGGGTGGTGAGACACTGGCCCAGGTTGCCCAGGGAAGCTGTGGCTGCCCCATCCCTGGAGGTGTTCAAGGCCAGGCTGGACGGGTCTTTGCACAACCTGGTCTGGTGGGAGGTGTCCCCACCCATTGCAGAGGGGCTGGAACTCAATATCTTTAAGGTCCCTTCCAGCACAAACTCCATGATTCTATGACTTTCATGTTCAAATGTGTGACTATATGCAAAATAAAGGACAAGAAAACCATCAGATATTTTGGGTATCTTTCTGCTCTTTTAAAATTCACTGTTTTATATACTCATGGTCAGGTGTGGTCTGAAAGATGAGAACAGATGTGTTCATGGAACTATGATTCAGGATTGCAAGTGTGGTTTCTGGGTTGAATCTAATCTTCTGGACAAATTACCTTATTTGTGCTTCTACCTTCCACCCAGTGAATAAGATATGCCTTTTCATGTTCATTTCTTTCTAATTAGTACTCAAATATACTAGAGCAGCCTTTTTTTTTTTTTTTTTAATTACTGGTTCATACATGTTCTAGTACCTTGAAGTCCCAATGTGAGGTGTGTGCTGAGTGATTCAAATCATAAGGCAGCTAGAAACTTTCAGATGATCCTGCTTGTATCTATCAAAGGGGGTCAATTTTTGATCTGATTTAAGGAATCATAAAAAATGTAGCAGCAAGCATTGCGTGTTACCAATTACCAATGTATATTTTCCCACTAAGAAGGGAATATCTCTTTTAAAAACAGTGCTAATTCTGTTGCAGATCCAGTATTTTATGCAAGAACAGAGTCAGAAGCTGAAATTATCACAAATTGCATTAAAGCAGAAATCAACATCTGTGAAATCAAATTTTAAA
>VZRU01010767.1:6532-23596 GCA_013398155.1 Pedionomus torquatus
GAGAAGGAAGAAAAAAAAAAAGGACAGAGAGGAGGAAGAAAGGTCAGACCAATACATGAGCCACTGGGCAGCAAAAAAAGCCCGATCTCTGGGCAATTCTCGAGCTTTCAGCATTGGCTGTATCTGGCAACGCAGAGTTTAGGCACCCCAATTTATTGTGAAGTAAGAAATTTATTGTGAACTTGGGCAGAGCGATGCCCTGTACCTGGATTTGCTCACATGGGCCCTGCTCCTTCCCAGAGCCTTGTTCCTGCGCATCCCTTCAGACGGGTCCAAGAGACAGATAACGAGCCTGGTATTCCCTGCTGCGCTGCTACCGTAGCTGCCGAAATCCACTGAGAAGATTAATTAGTGTAATATCTGGAAGTGATCAAATCACCTCTCGTGACGTTTTCTATTTTCCCTGCATTGCTTCTTGTCGCTCTCCTGATTTCAGGGGAGGGTCTCAAAATGCTGCTGGGCTCTCATTCAGGATTCACTCTCCATTGGAATTGGCTGTGGAAGGGAAGGGGTAATGGAGACCCAACCTCATGAGCTTTTTTTTCAAGGTAACTTATTTTGTGGTTACTTAAATAGGGATTTTAGTACACCTTTGTGAGCATATAGTTTTTCACCGCATAACGTGATCACAAAAGCCTAAACAATCAGGCTTATGGTTGTAATTATCAGAAACACATTTACGTAATGCAATAGAGAAAAGTTTAATTTTAATCTTATGGTTTTAAATCCATGTATGACTCTAAATTCATCAGGAAAACACACTATAAGAGGGGGAAAAAGATATTCCCTCCTCCCTCTTTAAAATCCCTGAAGAAAAAGAAAGCAGAATTGTGAGGGAAACCTCAGCCCTAACACAATCTCCAAGTGATGGGAAACCCACGTTGGAGGGAGGTGCAGTGGTGTGGTGTGCTGATTAGCTCATGTGCTCAGAGGAAAAGCTCGGTTTCTCAATACCCAACTTCACTACGATGACCATAATTAGCTTATTTTCAGCAGGTTAGTGGGTTATCACCATTGGGAAGTGCTGAAGGACTGATACCCCCAACACTCCTGTCTGGAACGGAGCTGCTAAATCTAAGGGCTCGGTCTGGGATCGCTCATTTTGCAAGTGATGCCAGCAGGAATTATCTGAACATGGCTTATTTATTTATCTTATCCTTCCTGGGTAGAACATGCAACTTTTTGGTCATGACTGAAGATCCAAGAAATTGTCATTGCTTACGGGGGGATAGAAATGAAAAAAAAAAAAAAAAAAAAAAGAGAAAGACTTGCTAATTCTACCAGTGCCCTGGTGTCAATAACCCAACCCCATCCCAGCTGGTAAGGGAGGGAAGATGCTGTGATTGCCAGCAGCTGTGTTGCTCTGGGCTGGCTCCTCCTGCCAGGTGTTTGAAATTAAACAGAGTTTGCAGGAAATTAAATTGGCCAAGGTGGGCAGGTGCTGCTGTGCTGGAAGTTGGGCTGCAGCATCGTCACCCCGGGTTTGAGGTTGGGTGGTAAAGGAGCAAGTCTGCTCCTGGAGCTTCCCAGTTTGTGTTATGGGTGGAAGGTAGGAGGCTCTTGTGTCCTGTTCTGTCTTTCTGTCTCTGATACAGGCCGGTTGCTCTCTGTTCTGCTTAGAGATGCTACTGCAGAAAAGGTTTCTCAGTTGGAATGTGTGGTGGTTTGCAGCCACAGGCAAAGCAGATGCTTTGGTTCTGATGCTGTGGTTCTGACTGCTCCCTCCGGGTTATTGAGGGTCCTTATCACAAACCCCTCACACTCTTGAATGAAAATACTCACTTGGTTGTTTCAGAGTAACCTGCTTGTTGATTGTTTATTGCTCTTTTGGTGGCTTTATTTCAGGAGCTGCTTAAAGCTTCTCATGTGAAGACCCCCACCACCTGGACTGAGCAGACAGAGCTGCAGTAATTGTGGTCTGGGGGGAGTGACTTGGGGTTAAAAAAAGTTAAAGCTTCTTTAGTTGACTTTTTTCAGGACCCCATGGGGTGAAAATGAGCTTACTGATACCTGCACTGAAAGATTTCTGGATCTGACTTCTTGGTAAAGTGTTTTGAGGGGAAAGTCACCATCTCAGTACCAATGTTATCTTCATTGGAGCCTGCTACTGATTATTGTTATTATTGATTGAGAAGTCAGGGGATGCCACCTTGAGTAGCAGTGTAGTGTTGTGGCAAAACATACGCTGTGTGATACCTACTTTTTCCCATCGTGGTCAAATGTAATATTTGTGTTCTTTTGTTCCTTTGCTCTTGTTCTTGCCAAAGATGGGTGTCTGCATCTCTGCCTGGTCTGGAAAAATTATCTTCTTGCTGCAAACAGTTTTGGATGGTAAAGGATAATTCTGCCTTGGCTTGCTGCAGCAGGGGAGTGTTGCTCTGGGGGAGCTGAGGGTGATGGCCTTTAATTCACACTAGGGGGGGAAATGGGAATTTTAAGAGCCTTCCCTGGGTGCTCACCCACAGGCCGTGCTGCCGACTGCGTGTGAAGTGGCACTTCAGTGAAGAGATGGCCTGGACCATCTTGCGTCAATGACTGGTTTTTACAGTTTTATTGCTTTTTTTTTTCCTCCTCGTTGTGCAGGGTGTAACTGCTGTTTCTTGCAAAAGCAGATGGGTGGCAGATTGGTCTAGGTGACCTCAGCAGAAGGCATCGTTTGTTATTCCAAAGTTCCATATAGTTTGCTAAAACATTTCTCTCGATTACCTATGACAGAGCCAGAGCTCTTGCGCTCCTCCTGTTGTTTCTCTCCTGGCTTCGTGCAATAAATCCCACCTACCCCAGAGTCCAGCAAATACTCTTTTTTTTAAGCTAGTCTTTAAGAATCCATTCACTGATGGGGAGCTGTAATAGAATGAATTTCAGAGATGCAGATTATGACTTGTTATTGCTTCTTTTGTTTGTGTGTCTTTCTCCTATTTCTCTATCAATACATGAATAATCTGGTGTTCTATAGCATAATTTATTACTTGGCAACAGTTACAAAATAACATTTGGAAAGTAGAATAACCAAAATTATTCTTATTATTTTATTGGCAAATAAAAAATATAATTTATTAGCCAGTCAAGAGCAATAACTCTGTGTCCTACTTCAGAATAGCCCACTAAGATTTTTTTATGCTAATTTTGTCTGGACATCTGTTAGTTAATGAAAAATAGACCTGGCTTTTCAAAAGTATTTAGAACCCCAAGTTCTTTCAATAGAAATCAGGCAGCTCAGTCCCTTTGAGCACCTGGGCCCCAGCCCAAATTCTCCACTGCTCCAAGCTGGGCTCCTTTTGGGGGAGTTTAATCCGTTTATAAAAATATCATCGGGGCTGTGGATGGAGCTGATGATTCCATTCATAGATGCTTTTTTTTTTTTGAAGGCGAAGGATGGGGTTTGGGTTCCAGTGTATCCAGATTTGTACAAGGCTGTGGAATTCCCTCTGTCAGAAGGTGTGTGTGTGCAGGGAATGGGTGATGGAGGTGAGAGAGGAGGGAAAGGGCTCGGGGAATAGTTTGTGGGGTCTGGTTAAACCTCTGGCTGGAGCTGACAGTGGTGCAAGGGCAATTAATAAGGAGTCTCCAGTCCATTTGATTCTGTAGTTAAAATATCCCCTTTTGGGATATTTCTGGACCAGTTCTTAGCAGGCTGTGCAGAGTTCTGGGGCATTATTTCTATTTATACCTGCTGCAAATCAACCTCTTAACTTGTAAATGAACAGCTGCCACCACCTTTTGTCCTTGTTTTTAGGTGTCCCCCCCCAGGTTTGTGGTACTGGTGAAATGGACTGGGGGAGTACAGTTGGTGGGAACCAGCCCTGGGTGGAGAGGCTGAGCCCAGGAGGAAAGCAACCAGTTGTACGTGGGGTGTTAGAGAAGCGTGTGCTCTGGGCAAACTGGGACTCTGCTGGTGATACATTGTGAGGTGTTGCAGGAGCTGAGAAATCCTGCCAAAAAACTGGGGGGTTCAGCTTTTAAAGGTGTGACTGTAGGAGTAACCCAGGCACAAACACAAAGAAGAGACATTATTTAAATGAAATGTCCCATTGGGGTAGATCCCAGGACTTCATCCAAAAGAGACTTTCCTATTCGGGGTGTATTGGTGTAAATCCAGGGATTCGCATGGAAGGAGGGCAATGGCTCCATCTGGTTCGTCACAAGTGGCAATTATTCAAGCCTCCCTTTTCAGAAAGGGAGACATGGGACAGGTGGATGCTTCTCATCCCTTTTCACTTCCAGCCCCTGCATTGGTCTAGTCAAAACCAGTGGGACCTGAGCAAATATTTAAGCTTATGTTTCACCTGCATGAAGTAGGGCAGGGGCTGCATTGGGAGCCTGGAGGGTCTGGAACTGCAATGGTTGGTCAAGAAAAAAAAATCGTGGGGTGGCATCTGAGTAGGAACATGGCCCTTGGGTGCAGAGTGAGAGACAGGAGGCACGAGCCATGCTGTGGAGATGGGAGGACTCGTCTACGCAGCCACTGGACTTATTCCTCCTGCTCCCATTTAACTCTTTCTCTCAGGCTGGTGCTGCCCAGTTCATTTGTTTGAATTTAACACATTTGGGGAATGTTTGTTTTCTGCCTCAGCTGAGGACTGTACACCAATTGAATGTGGGCCAAATGGATTTTTTTTTTTTGCTTTCTGTCTTTCTTGCTTGCCCTAAAAGTAAGAAAACTGTGGAAATAGTAAAACAAACAAGAAGAAATGATCTGCTGGGGTGGAGTTCTTCCTTTTTCCATCACAGAAATTTTTTAGCAAAACACCCTGAAAATGTTTGACATCCATTTGTGGAATCTCTATAATTAGAATTAATAAAAGGACATGTCAAGTACACCTACCTCGCAAACCACAGATGGGGGGGTGGGGGGGTGTCTCCCCCCTCAATGGCTTTAACTTGTTCTTCTGGTTGGCCTCTGCAGAGAAATTATAATTAGCCTGTGATATGCATTTGGTGTGCATAATGCCTGGGTTTTTCTCTAAGTATGCATATATTCCCACACAACTCCTGGGAGGGTTCCTTTAACTGAACAGCTCGCAGTATCCAGGAGAGCAAAAACATTAAAATAAAAATATCTCTGCAAATTGGGTTGGTGTTCTCCAGCATGTTCCCAGTGGATGCTTGCCCACACCAGCAGACTGCTGTCTGCTGCAACTGCTGCTAATTAGCACCCCCGTTGGCAATCAGGAATGAAGGACCTGGTGTTGAATGGGCTACAGGGACAGCCGGAGGGGTCCCAGCAGGTCTGGGCAGTGTGGAGGGGGCTTTACTTGCCCAGTGGAATGTTCCTCCAAGTTTGGAGAGACCAAGCCTCTTCTGAGGCTCAAAGTCTTATTCATGGCTGCACTAATTTACTTTCTTCTTCTCTCTCTGCTTTTGCCCCTACAATTCTCTAAATTCTATCTAGAAACCGGCTTATTGACCAGAAGTTTTCTTGAGCAACCTGTATGGTGAAGCTGTTTTCCTAGGTCTGTGCTGCTGGTTCTTTTTTAAACTTCAGTGAGAAATGGCTGGGAAAACCTGCAATTCTTTTCTTAATTCCTCCGTGGCTGAGTCTCAAGATTCTGCTTTCCTGGAAACTGATGGGTGTGACTTGCCCTGATTTTTCTGTCTTATGATCTCAAGAAGATTAAAAAGACAGCCTGCATTCCACCAGCTTTGCTTAAGCCTTAGGTGTTTAGCCTGTCTTCTGTAAACACACATTCCCTCTCCTGCTGGAGAAGGAGAGAGAGGTGGAAAAGAAAATGTGTGTGGGGGGGTGCAGAGCTGTGTCCTTGGTGAGTCCCAGCCAAGGACTTGGGGTGGTGGTGTCAGCTCAGATGGAGGAGGAAACTGGGCAAGGGTCTCACTGGGGTTCTCTGGCTGTAAGGACACCATATATTCTTGTATGAGAGTGTAAGATCTTTGACACTGCACCTTCTGTCCCATCCATGATGTGAAGTTCTTGTGGTGTTGCTGGTTATTCTCAGTTCCCCCATGGCCAGGGTGGAGGTGACAGCCACCGTGGCCAGGGGGCACATGGAATGCTGCGGGTCAGTGGGGACGTGGAGCTTTGTCTGCTTGAAGTCAGGAAGGGTTTCCTAGGAGGCTCTGCCTTTCATAGTCATTGGAAAAAGAACAGGTTTGGGTCTGTGAGCCCTTCTGTGGGTTGATTTAGCATCTGGGTGGTGTTGCTGCTTGTCCATGGGTACAGAGTTCCTGGGTGGTGGGAATCTGTGCGGGCATCACACTGCATTGCCCAAGCAGACTAGACCTTCTGCATTTTTTTTCTCATCTCCCAGGTGAGTGGTTTTGTCTCGCCATGGGAGTTAGGATGTTCAAATCAAACAGGTGGGATGGGCTTAATCTCAATCCCATTGGAGTTAAAGAGGTTGGGGTTTTTTTCGGTGCTATCCATGTGTTGTGCAGCAGCTCCTCAGATCCAGAGGGGAAGGTGTGTGTGGCTTTCCTATCAGAATGTCGTGTCTGAAGTGGTTTCCAAAAAGCTTTATGTTCACAGACAGCCTAAAAGAAACATGGTAAGAGGGAAAGCTACTGTCCAAAGAAACTTGGAGCAGTACTACTGTGGCAAATAAAGGAGACAACTGCAGAGAGAGAAAAGGAAATGTAAATAAATAGATTGGAAAAAATAGAATGAGTCCTGATTTAAATATTTCAATCTATAGGAACTTCATGGCTTGCTTGGGTGGTGTTCTCCCCAGCACCACTTTCCCTTCGTGTCAGCGCAGGGGGCTGCGGTACCAGATTTCGGCATGGGGGGGAAAAAACATTATAATAACGGTTATAATAATCTTCACCCCAAAGCCAGGCTATTGTCTGTTTTATGACTTGGAGGGAGGATGGTGAAGCAACATGGGGACAAATCCATCCTTTTTGTGTGTGTGGGTGCGGGCAGGGCGCGCTTCTCCTGCCGCAAGCGCTGCTTGCTCACAACAGCGACCTGGAATTCTTGCCACTTCCGAACCCAGGGATTCCTCCAGCCTTTTTTTTTATTTCTTTTTTTTTTTCTCTGAAACCTGACAAGCCACTGCCTGGGTACCCGGAGCACAGGTTTGCAACCCCAATGTGTGATAAATTAGACCTTTCACTTGAAGTTTTTCCTGGCAGGAGTACTAGAACAACCCTCTGAATAGCTACTACTGCTGAATTTTAAAATCTCCCTGGCTCTTTCCTCAGCCAAAACTTAAAGTTACAGTCAACTGGAGTTTGGCAAAGTGTAATGTTCTGTAACCTTATCTTTTTATAACAATCATGTTTATTAGTATTATACAGTGCGTTATAGGGCCCCTCTGTAGAGCCAGGGTGCTGGGTCTGCTGCAGCAGGATGTCTAGTTTAGGTGATCATAACAGGGGTTTCAAAGGGCTGTAAAACCAGCCCCGGCGGGTGGTCCAGGGCTGTAGACCCTGTGGCTCGGGAGAGGGATGCTGCTGAGCAGGTCCAGCCTGCCTCTGTCCCCTCCTTGGTCACTGCCTGGAAAGACAGCCACATACTCCATAAAGGACCTCGAAGGGGAGCCCAGACTGTCTTCTTTAATAAAAAAAAAGAAAATTAGGGTAAACTATCAAAATTTAGTGTCTGCTTAACTTGGATTATCCTGAGCCTGTGCCTTTTTCCCACCCAAATCTGAATCACTTTGATGGCCGGATTTGCCCTGGTGCATGGAATAAAAACTCGGGCACGAATGCTTCTCAAGCTGAGTGCTGTAAATAGTTTTCCACTTGTTTTACTGGCAGACACTGAGTTCAGGCCTTTGAGTTTCCCCTGAAATGATAAATAGAATTACTCCAGATATCTGAAGGGGCTTGCAATAAATTAAGAGTTAACAGCCCTGTTATCGGTTGTTCCGGGAATAAAGTAGGGATCAGACTTTGCCTCCTGGCAGCAGGAGCTGGCCAAGTCCTGTCCTTTACTCTCACTTGAAGGTCTCCTTCCTCACCCAGTTGACAGAAGACCTGCAAAGCTTTAAACAAAGAAAAAGGGATATTTCTCTAGGATCTTGGTACCTCCACCATAAATACCTGCAACCACTTTTGGTCTGTGAACTGAGGATGACTTTGTGGGCCCTCCCCGGGAGGAAGGGGATACTCCTGTTGGCCGTGGGTCCAAAGTCCACCAACAGACCACGTAAACCTGCAGGAAACGGTCTGTGGTGGCTCTTGTGTGAGGAAGGGGGTGGTTGGGGTTGGGATCTAGAAGAGTCAGGCTGAGGGAAGGGCAAGCCTGGGTGGATTGCTGCCGGGGAGCTGCTGAAGAGGACTGCTGTGCTTCTAGGAGTGTTGTAGTGGAGGTCCCAGCCTTGGCACTTCTTGACATGAAAATTATTACTTTTCACTTCTAGGTTTGGATGTGGCAAACCTTCCTGTTTCTGATTTTTACCTCTTTCTTTTGACTCTTTTTGTTTCAAGCCACCTGTTTTGACTGAAGTCTTTCCAAATCCAGCCTTTATCTTAGCAATTCACTGAGACTCATTATTTTTTGTCGTCTTTACTGCTGTAGTCAAATTTTCTTTACTCCAAGAGCACAAGGGCATGTACCTTCCAGGGAGGAATGAGGCAGCCCTTGGGTTTTGTGCCTTGAAAGGGCATCAAGGGATCAGTATCTCCTGAGCCACCGAAGGCAAGAGAAAACTGATGCTCTGCCTCTCCAAGTGGGTTACTTCAGTTTCTTCTTCTTAGAAACTGATACATCATCACTTCAATGATATTATTTATGAGGGTTTTTTCCTTATTTTTCAAGCATAGAAAAAAAAAAAGTCTTGCCATGTTTTAGGAACAAAATGAGTATTTTACACACATACCAATAGCTCTCTGGAAAGCACTTAAATTTACAAGCTGTTCGTAAATTTACTGACAGTTGGCAATGCTGCATCCAACACACAGGAACCCTTTTGGAAAATAGATCTATTGTAAATAATATATATTGCAGCTTAATCTGAGTGTGCTTTAGCTCAAAGTAGTTTTAACAAATGTGTTACCTAATATATATTTTTTTTTAAAAAAAGCTGTTTGACCTGGAAAGATGATTTCAGTATCTGAGAAGCTATATTTAAAAAAAAACAAATAGTGGTTGCTGTCTCTGAATGTTTCTCAACAGAAATCTTTTGAGATCGCCTTTCCCTGGTGTTAGAGCTGTTTTGTGTATTTTATGTATCTTCTGCTGTAGTAATGTGTAAGTCGAATCTCCTGCTGGTATCCCAGATCAATGGAGAAGCTTGAACTTTTAAGGTCAGTGGTGGTTATTTGCATTTCAATGAGGAGCTGGTTTCTATAAAGAGAAGTCACTTGTGTGTATGTGCACTCTCGACTGTGCGTTACTATTATGCAGCTTGGATTTGAAAGTAGTTCAGGTTTATGTACATGTTGAGGTGGCACTTTATCAAGACAGTCAAAATTTATTTGCATTATATCTGATAAAGTTGTAATAACAGAAATAGTGAATCTGATACAGAAACCCCATTGCTGTTATCTTTATATTCCTTATTTCTCTGACTGCAGTGGTATTTAATAGCTGAAAAACTAGTTTAAAATCACCTAGATGCGAAGATCTGTAGCAGAAGGAGCTGGCTGTGAGGAAGGTGGGGCAGAATCTTTCCCTGCAAACTTCTTTTTCAGTTCCATCCCATCATTGCTCAAATGCCTCCCGCTGCCATGGGACTGACTTTGGTTTGACACCAGTGCTGGAGAACAGAATGGTCTGTGGTGGAAGGGGCATTAAAGACCACCCAGTGCCACCCCCTGCCCTTGTCAGGGACACCTCCCACCACACCAGGTTGCATCCAGCCTGGCCTTGAACACCTCCAGGGATGGAGCAGCTACAGCTTCTCTGGGCAACCTGGGCCAGGGTCTCACCATGTTTGTAACCAAGAAGTTCTTCCTAATATCTCATCTGTATTTCCCCTCTTGTCGTGTGAAACCATTGCCTCCTGTCCTATGGCTCCCCTCCCTGATCAAGGGTCCCTCCCCATCCCTCCTGGAGCCCCTTGAGGGACTGAAAGGGGCTTGAAGGTCTCCCCAGATCCTTCTCTTCTCCGGGCTGATCCCCCTAACTCTCAGCCTGTCCTCACAGCAGAGGGACTCCAGCCCTCTCAGCATCTCTGTGGCCTCCTCTGGTCCTGCTCCAACAGGTCCATGTCCTTCTGTTGGTGGTCCCAGAGCTGGATGCAGTACAGTCCATGCACAAGGATCAAGCACAGGGTTGTAACCTGAGGGCTCTTCTGAGGGCAGCCCCAGAGCCTTCTCCTCACTAATGAAAAAATATGCTATGGGCCACAGCCTACAGAGTTCAGAAACTTTATGCAACTTATCCGACATTGTCCAGGGCTTGAAGTCAATGGGAGGTTTTCCACGGACTTCATCAGGAGCTAGATCCATCCAAGGATGAATTCAAACCAGAGCCTAAACCTCATGGCTCCCAGGTCTTTGACTTGCAAAGAGGAACCGCTGCTCCAGAGGTGACCCCAGCACCAGCCCTATTGCGGGATGATGGACAAAGCACTCGAGCAGCTGGTGACAGCAGCAGTTTTCATCCTCTTTAACCCCACAAGTGAAAGATGGCAACCTTTGAGGCCACCTCAGCCTCTGTTCCCGTGCTGCTGCCTGAGCTTCTCACCCAGGGTCCTGCAGGGGGAGAGCATCCTCCCCATCCCTGGACCAGAGCTGCGGGGGCTGGATGCTCTGCAAAGAAAACACAGCCCCGTGCAGCAAAGCAAAGAGCGTGCATGGAAGGGGCTAGGAAATGTTATATTGCTTTTGTCTAGCTGTAATGAAAATAAATGAGGGCTTCAATTTAAAGTAGTTACTAAAAATTTGTTCTTTCCTCTGCCCTAATTCCAAAACCGACTTGCAGCTAATTAGGCTGAGTGGAGCACACCCTTGCTGTGCTGTGCTAGTGTAAACAGCAGCCATCTGAGTTTCATTACAATAAGGAAATAAAATAAACACGGGGCCAAAAAACAGTAGTTTGGGCATGGCTCATTACAGCACAATGCAGTTAAATTTTTTCTTTTTTTTTTGTAGAGGTAGCAGGATTGGGTGGGGTTTGAAGGGGACTCTCTTCGTGTTTCTCTCCTGAGCTCTTCCTCCCCAGGGCATCAATGGGTGAAAGCGAAGCCCCTGTCACTCAGCTTGTGGCTTCAAAACATCCCTGAAACCTGGAAATGATGCTTTCCTGCAAAGCCTTCTCTAGCCCCCTGCCCCCAGGGTTCCTTGCATTGGCCTGACAGAAGCCTGGGGGAAACATGGCATTTACAGTCCCAGGGTGAGGACTCAGGTCTGAGAACAGGTTACAGGAGTGGATGCTGCTCCCAGGATCAGCTGAGAGGGCTGAAGACAAAAATTGTGGCTTTTTTTTGCCATTCCCCTTTCTCTTTTAATGGTAATTTTGCGTCCTATGGAGGGGAACACCCTATGTGCATCTTGCATGGAATCTTTTCTGTGCAGCAACCACTGCCCTCTGCATTTTGTCTCTTGGTCCCTGAGCACGGCAGGTTAAGGAGATGCTCCCAAGGCAGCACCTTCACCTGCTTCTGCAGTGCCCCAGGGGCTCTCAGTTCTCCCTCCCATCACCCTTCAGCTGGAGAGGAGGAGGAGGGAGCTCTGAGAGGGGAAGCCTCAGCACTTGCTCTTCTGCTAGATCCCTCCCATGGGTGTTTTCCTAGTGGAAGGGCTGGAAATCCTCTCTGCTCCTGGACACGGTGATGGAGAACTGAATGAGGGACCCATAGGCAAAGGAGCTGACTTTGTCCAAGGCGTTATCATCCCTTGTGTCCATAGTGTGTGAGTGATTCTCATTCTCATGGGGTTCAGGGTCATGTTTCCAGAGCCCAGCCTGTGCTCCTCTAGGCTCAAGCTGTGTGCATCTGGCTTTTTTGGAGTTAGCCCCTTGTTAAACACAGATGGGCAAGAGCTGGCAAAGCCAGGCTTGCCAAGGCAAAAGTGCTGGTACCTCTGTTCTCTCTTCCTGTTAGAGCTGGAATCTCTCCTCAGTGACAGCCCAGCATGTCTGATGCCTTAAGTTTAAATTCTTAGTAGCAGCAGCAGAAAGGGATAAAAACCCTCTTAAGGACCTGGTATCCCACAGCCCTGGCTTGAATGTGTCCCATTCGGATGCTGAGCTCAGCACGGTGCTCAAGCTGAGCAGAGCCCTGGCTTCCCAGCATCCCTACACTTTTCCTCTTCAACAAACTTTTTAGGAATTTCCCTGACTCTCCTGTTGCGGATGTCTGGGGGTCCTGTGCCGGAGACCAACCTGACCCCTGGGGGGAAGCAGCACTAAACTCTTCCCGGCTCCATCCAGCCATTGCCATGTGTGTCCCGTGGAGTGGCTGGAGAGAACTTTAAACCCCCCACCAGTGTGAAAATCCACATTTTCCGCAGCAGTTCACTTACAGCCTTTGCTTGCTGGTGCGTGCCCCCGGCTGCAGCCGCTCAGCCACACTCTGGCACCGGGGGCTGGCCCTGGCTCAGGGCGATGAGCCCCGGGGGCCAGTTGGCAGCTGGTGTGAGCCAAGAAGGTGGGAGCCAAGTCTCACCCCTGGTTCTCCCCCTCCTGAAATCTGGGGGCCCTCCAGATCGACAGTGGCCCGAAGGGGATGCTGGTGTGGGAGAAGCGGGTGGGAAGATGCTGTGGGATGGCTGGAAAGTGTCTCCCAGCAAAGCATCTCTCTGCCTTCAGCCTTGTCCTTCCAGAGCGAGGAGGAGATGGTGGGGAAAGGGATGGAGGAGACCTTCCTGCCAGGGCAGGGTCCTGAAAGGGTTAATAGTGTTTGTTGTGAGCTGCTGTTTTATTTTCCTGTGTATTATATTAATAGGGAGCACCTTGAAACAGCAGGTCCAGCCTATCCTCATCTCTTTCACCCTCTTTTCCGAAAAAAACAAAGAGAAAAAAAAGTGTTTTTACCACCGTTTGCCTTTCCATTTTCTTTAATTTGGGTAATTGCTTAGTCAATTCTCAAAAATATATTTTCTGTCTTAAGAAAATATCAGAAAATGACAGATCACCTCCCTTTCCATGCCAGCTTTGGCATGCGGGTCCCAGATTGTGCGTTCTCTGTGCGGCGCCACACCAGCCTCCCCTGCTTAATTAATTTCCCTTCGTTTGTGCAGCCTCGGGCTTAAAGAGACAGTGTCGCATTCTGAGGGTTTGGCTTTGGCGAGATTTCAGAAGTGTCACTCCTTAAATCTCTGGTTTCGGTTTCTTTTTTCCCCCTTTTTTTCCGTGGGATGCCCAGCTCTGCCCACCTTCCCTCTGCCTCCCTTCACCAGCTCTGCTGTGGGGTTTGGGGGCAGTTTAAAGACAGAGATCTGAATGTATGAAGACAGCAAATAGCACCAGGAATCGAGAAGACAGGCTGCAAACTTCTCCATGTGTCTCAGAAACCTTGGTGGAGTGGACATTAGAGCAGCTGCAAGTTGTATTTTTGCGCCTCCAACAAAGGTTTGAGTAGAGGCTCCCACCAGCTTTGATGGGCTCTAAAATCATGGAGTGCTCTGCTTGTTTTGCTGCAGTTGGAAGCAAAAGTGCCAAAGTAGATCAGATTTTGCTGCTCTAGTTTGTTTTTTTTTCCTCTGGAGGCACTGGGCAGCCCAATCTCGCAAGAGGTACAGGGTTTTCAGACCTCAGAGGTTTTTAGCGTTTGGATAAGCATCAGACCCATCTGAAGTGAACTGAAACTCCATGTGGCTTGAGGAGGACTCCTTAAGAACAAGCTGACGTTTCTTTTTTCAAGCTCAATAAAGAGAACCTGCTGAGACTAGAGATGTTTTCTGCTCTCCGTGCATGGATCCTGAAGAATTCAGAGATGTCTTCCAGCACCCTGTCCAGTTGTCCCAAGCTTCTAGTAAGCTCAGGGATGAAGGTTCCCCTGGAAAAATGGATGTTGCAGCTCCTCTGTATGGGCTCAGAGTCCCGTGGACACCAGAGACAAGTGTCTGCAAACTCCCACCTCCCACTTTTAGCAGAACAGACAATCCCCTTAAAAAGAGCAGAAGTTGGCGGGGGTCAAGCCTGGTGCCACAACCTCACTAAATTCAATCAAGCAAAATAGTCTCTAGTCAGAACTTATCTCCTCCTGAAATAAAACATACAGTAGAAGAAGAAACAAATTGCTTGACACCTCATTAGCAATTGTAGGCAGACTCCATTTGCACTCCGGGGTCTCGTTGGCGTGATTTGTGAGGCAGCTTTTTTTCCCTGCCTCTGCCTCTCCCCTTAATGGCCCGCTTTTTGAAGGAGTTGGAGGCAACACAAGAACAACAGTGATTATTTGTGTTCTTCTGGGACGCCTGTCCTGCTGTCTGCTGCCGGCGTCCCCCCTCTACCTGGTGTTGTTTCTGGAACCTGAAGCCTGGTTCACGTCGCTTCTGTGCGTGTGTGGGGCTGACTGTTTGGAGGACACAGTTGGCCTGGAGCTTGTGTCCTCTCCGAGCTAGAATGTTGATGGAAGTTCTCCAGCTGACTGGATGCTTGGTGGAGGAGATGTCCTACTAAGCCCAAGCTTATGGGTGTTGGGTGAACATTGTTGCTTTGGGGCTTGAGAAGAGTTCTTGCCCAACTGTTGTCATGTTGCAGAAGAGCACAGCCCAGGATGATGAAAGGAACAAGCCTCCCTGCCTGTAATGATCAATTTGTTCTTTACTAATTGAATGTCCAGCCTCATCACAGTTTAATCCCACCACATTTCCTCCGCTGTTCTGCCGCCTTATCTTGGCTTCAAAACCAATTTAATTTCAATTTCAATTTGTTTTTGTTCTGGGGGTTATGTTCTGTTTTTGTTTTTTTTTTTTTTTCTGAATCCCCCACCCACCACAGCAGGATGTGTCTCTCAGGAAACCGCTTCCATGCTTGGTAATGGCTTTTGAAATGTAAGCTCATCAAAAAGGACTCTAACAAACACAGAAAGACTTTTGAGGGAACCAGTGGTTGTTGTGTTGGGATTATTTTTTTCTCGGTCTGTGTGCCCATTTCTCAAATCCACAAGTAGAAGCAGATAAATTGGCTGGAGCAGCAGCAGAAATGAGCCCAGGGGTGGTGATTTGGAAGCTGAGCCCCAAGGGAACATTCCTGCTGTAAAGTCTAGGAGAGGGATTGCAGTTGTTTCTGGGATTTAACATTTTTCTCAATTGCCAGGTAGCTGCCCTGCCAGGGAGAAGAATTACATTGCTGTGTATTTCGGTCTTGATTTGACTTAGAAGTGGAAAAGAATAAACCAGGACTGGGGAAAAAACAACAATCCAAATCCTCCTTTGAGTCTTATCTTCTTCCATTGAAGTCTCATTTCAAATATCCCAGACCATCTTTCAAAAAACAAACAAAAAGTCCTCTACTTCCTATACCAGAGGGGAAAAAAAAGGAGGTCCTCTCTGTCATGGTTTCAGCTCACATTAGAGCAGATGCTGCTGGTCTGTCAGTTGGACAGTATTTCAGTCCATCAAACAAGAGCCCAGTGTTGAGATCAGGGTTTGTGATCCAGGTTTGGTTCCAGGGCATCGCAGACTCAGAGCTGTCTAGGCTGGAAGAGACCTTTAAGATCATTGTTCCACTGGAGCCATCGTCTGTATTACCCAAGCTGTGATCTTATGGCTCTTTGGCAATTTCTTCAGTTGTTTATAGGTTCCTTTCTCAGCAGTGCATCCTGAGGTTCTTCCCTCCCATAATTTAATTCTTTTTTGTTTGTTTGTTTTGTCTTGCTTTTTACTTCGTGATTCTAGATTTACTTCTTCCTCTCATCAAAATATTCAAATGTTGGGCAGTTTAACCTTGCAAATAGGGCTGAATTTTCACTGTTAGGAAATAAACATTCCCCCCCTCAAAAACCAAAACAAAACAACTAGAAAAAAACCTGCCTGTTTGATATGAATGGCTCTCATTCCTTTCATGTGACAATATTTGGTCTTGGCTAACTTCAGTGGTTTAACGGGGACTGAGCCACGCTCCAGAGATCCCTCCCTCTCTCCCCTGACTGTGGAAGGGTTGCAGATAACCATTTCAGACCAAACTCCTAATGTTCACCAAGGTAAAAATGCACAGGTGAGTCAGGCTCCAGCACAAGGGAGGCTGAAATGAAAATGGTACCTGATGAAATGGCATTTTGAGGGGGTGGGAAAATATCATAGAATCATAGAATGGTTAGAGTTGGAAGGGATCTTCAAGATCATCCAGTTCCAACCCCCCTGCCCTGGGCAGGGACACCTCCCACCACACCAGGTTGCTCCAAGCCCCATCCAGCCTGGCCTTGAACCCCTCCAGGGATGGGGCAGCCACAGCTTCTCTGGGCAACCTGGGCCAGGGTCTCACCACCCTCACACCAAAGAAATTCTTCCTGATATCCAATCCAAATCTCCCCTCTTCTAGTTTAAAACTGTTCCCCTTGTCCTATCACTACTCTTCCTGACCAAGAGTCCCTCTCTAACTCTCCTGGAGCTCCCTTCAGATCCTGGAAGGCTGCTCCAAGGTCTCCCTGGAGCCTTCTCTTCTCCAGGCTGAACAGCCCCAGCTCCCTCAGCCTGTTGTTATCAATTTTCTCCAACTCTTTTTTTTCTTTTTTTAGTAGTAGAGGAGAGTGCAATTGTTTGTGGTAAAAGGGATATTGTATGACTTAGAGAGGGCAGCTTTGAGCTGGATGAACAGCTATTCCAGGGCTGGTACAGTAGCAAAGCCAGGAAGGCCATGAATATATTATCCAGGGATCTAAGGCAAATGCGTGTTGTATTGGATACACGCTGTTGAATGTAAATCCATAGTGCTGAAATACTGTATATTTATTGTACAAGCTGGAGCTGAAGACAGTTTCTGTTTGATGGGCTCCTGGTGATGAATGGATTGTTTCATTCCAGCAAATGAACTGTCAGAAACAATGGCTACACAGTACAATTTTTCTCTCCCCGTCCCCAAAGGGCAGGAAAGCTCTGCAGCCAAAATAAAGTTGTAGTTTTTTGTTAAGTCTAGTGAGATGGCAGGCTTGGGTAGGGAACTCAGGGGAGTGGATATGGATAGTTTGACCTCTTAAAAAAAAAAAAAGCTTACCTCAGCTGAAAGCATCTGTGTTGGGGGCAGATTTCTTTCAGATAATTATAATTATA
>VZRU01010767.1:35926-54035 GCA_013398155.1 Pedionomus torquatus
AGGCCCTTCCAGTGCCCGACCACCCTCCCAGTGAGGTCATTCTTCCTAAGATCTAATCTGAACCTCCCCTGCTGCAGCTTCAGACCACTCGGAGCCCCGAGCTGCCGGCTACCAGGGGGCAACCTCAGGCTTCGAGGGAAAAATGGAAGGGGGAAATGGTCTTGTTTCTCTAACATTGAACATCAGCAAAAAAATGGGGAGAATCATCTGCTGATGACTTTGCTTTGTTTTGCTCCAAGTTCTTTCACCAGCCTGTGTTATGGAAATATCCATGCTCTCCCCTAAATGAACATAGTGTGGCCAGCAGGTTGTGGGAGGTGATTCTCCCCCTCTACTCTGCGCTTGTGAGACTCCATCTGGAGTCCTGTCTCCAGCTCTGGAGTCCTCAACTTAGAAAGGGCATAGAATTGTTGGAACGGCTCCAGCGGAGAGCGACAAAGATGCTCAGAGGGCTGGAGCCCCTCTGCTGTGAGGACAGGCTGAGGGAGCTGGGTCTGTTCAGCCTGGAGAAGAGAAGGCTCCAAGGAGACCTTGGAGCAGCCTTCCAGGATCTGAAGGGAGCTCCAGGAGAGCTGGAGAGGGACTCTTGGTCAGGAAGAGTAGTGATAGGACAAGGGGAACAGTTTTAAACTAGAAGAGGGGAGATTTAGATTGGATATTAGGAAGAACTTCTTTGGTGTGAGGGTGGTGAGGCACTGGAAGAGGTTGCCCTGAGAAGCTGTGGCTGCCCCATCCCTGGAGGGGTTCAAGGCCAGGCTGGATGGGGCTTGGAGCCACCTGGTGTGGTGGGAGGTGTCCCTGCCCAGGGCAGGGGGTGTTGGAACTCCATGATCTTTGAGGTCCCTTCCAACTCTAACCATTCTATGATTCTATGATAACATCTAAACAAGCAAGAGACAAGGACTACTCAAAGAACCAGTGTTTTCATTAGAGCAACACAGGAGATGAGTTTCCTGAATCACACAAGCTGGTTTTACCTTTCCCTTCACTGTCCTGTCTATGAACAAGGGCGTGCAAAAGGCAAGCTCTCGCACCATCGTGCTATTCAGGATTCACACCGATTTTCAAGTTTTTAGGCAGGTTGGGAACCCACAAGGTACATGGGAAAAAATTGGTCTTTCCTTGAGCTCACCCAGGAGTTTCAAATTGGATTAATCCCCTTATCTGATCCGCACGCTTTTTGTTGTGCTGGTAATGGAGCCACAGGGGCTCTCAGCTTTGGAGCTGCCAATCTCTTTTTATGAAATGAAAGTGTTATTTTGAATATTTTGTTACTTTCTAAGTGGGTCGAATGAGATTAAGAAAAATTAGCACCTTCCAGTTGTGAACTCCAATTTCACTGCAATGATTGCTATTCCCCTTCAGGATTCATTCCTTTCCCAGGTCAAGAGTGCACAGTAGCGCTCTGGAAGCAATGGATTAAAGTGCTGATAGGAGATATTTCTCCTTTTATCTTCTCCTGAACCTGCTTGATGACAATTTCAGCCTGTTTAAATATTGGCTTTGGTTTCCTTAGCACAGAGATTGTCCTGAATTTTACGCATTTATTCTGTTTAGTTTCGTGGCATTAGCTGCTTCAGAAGTGTGAAATGTTTGTGAACATTTTCAGCTTTGTCTTTATTTCTCCGTAACTGGGTCGAGGTGAATTTCTGAGAGTGGCAGTACAGATCAGACGCTCTGCGGTGCCGGTGCTTAGGACTGAAGGCTCATATGAGTTTTATTCTTGAAGGTACAGGATAAAAAAAACACCTTGAAAACAAGCAAACCTTTGCAAGATGATTTCACGGTGGTTGCAGCTTCTGTTTTCAAATACGAAATGAAAACAGAGCTTGGGAAAGCCTTGGGTGATTTCCTTTCCCTGCCGCCGGTTGAGACGTGGATGCGATGCTTTGTTCCCACTGGGAAAGAAAATAATACTCTCTGGTGTATTTGTTCACAGAATGCTACTCTCAGCATTTTGAGAAATCGAATGCAACCCCAGGGCTGGAAGGGAGACGGGGGCATCGTTTGGAATGTTTCATTATCAATTTGCACTAAAGGAAGTCGCCCCATGCTGTTGTCTGCCCCCCCACGCCCTCCGAATCTTTTGATTCAAGGAGTCTGTTTGTGGATTCTGTTGTGTTGCAGTTTTGTCTTGCCAGGATCTTACCATGGCTTCAGGAAGGTGGGGTTTTTTATATAAAAAAAAAACCAGCCTGGTTTCTATTATGGGTGTTTGGTGCGAGGCCAGCGGTTGTTAGACATCTGCCGGGCTGCTCGGGGGGGAGGAGGTCAGCACGGCTCGGGGCAGTTCGAGGGCACCCGAAAGGAGCTACGGATCAGCTGGTGCCATTCGTACGGCTCGAGTCGCCTCCCCGGTTTGTTTAATTATTGTTCAGACTGGGACAGCCATTGTGAAGAAATCATGGGAATTATAGTCATAGAATCATAGAATGGTTAGAGTTGGAAGGGATCTTCAAGATCATTGAGTTCCAACCCCCCTGCCCTGGGCAGGGACACCTCCCACCACACCAGGTTGCTCCAAGCCCCATCCAGCCTGGCCTTGAACCCCTCCAGGGATGGGGCAGCCACAACCTCTCTCGGACAGTTAAACGTGTCTTCTCCAGCAACGGCTTTGGCAAGGGAGTCCCTGAAGATGGGAAGCTGCACGAGTGACCCACCACTCAGCTCAGGCTGCTTCAGGAAGGCAGCAAACGCGGGGAATTCCTGTATATAAACTACACGGGCATACCAATTTGTCCCCTTTTGTTATAAGTTTCAGTTTGCAAACAGCAAGATCTCAAACGAAATCGCTGCGGAGTGGCATTGGCAGCCTCAGCCTAATGGAATTGTAACCAGTAGAGTAGAAAAAGGTCCCGTGGGCCGTCCCATTGGAGCTCTGCCTCTTCCCGAGCCGCTCCGTAACGCTCGGTGTAATCGCTTTTTGCTGGATCTCCGCGGCGATGAATTCCTGTGCGTGCCCTGGGGGATATTATCCTGTTACCCCAAACTGCTCTCACTATGAGCATATGTTTTGTAATTCCCAGCCTTGGCCCGACTCTCCTTTTTGCTCTTTCCTGTCTCACCATCATCTCAGATGACAAATGAATTGCTGTAGCTATTACTGGCCTGTAATTTATTTGTAGAAGTTAATGCCGTCTTCATCAGCCGTCTTTTCTTAAACGATGCAAAATCACCGGTTCCAGAATCTTTTTATTTAACATATGTCGGGATACAAGAGTTAAAAGAAAATATAAATATTGTACTCAGTTGACAAACCAGGTGTGAATTTAGTTGCTTACAAGAAAAATTGCACGACCGAACAAATGAAGAGCACAACGATTAGGCTGACCAACAGTGCAATTGCCTGTTGGAAGTAATGGTTTTAATCACAAAAATATCCTGGAAGCCCAAACTATAGGATTATTCAAACACAAGCCTCAGATTTCTGTCTTGCCCATTATTCAGCTGCAGTGAAATCCACCTCCGTGCGTCTCCTCTTGATGCTGATCTTTGCCTTTTGCTCGGTGCAAAGAGCCGTGTGGCCGGCGGAGCCGGGGGAAGCCACTGGGCAAGGGGCTGGCTGCAAACTGGTCAATGGAAGAGGCTGAATCTGAAAGGCAGACGAGGCTAGACAAAGTCAAGGTGAGGTGACAACACCCTGAGTAACCTCATCGTCTCCTTTTTCTCTTCTTTCCCCTCCTCGTAGCTGTCATTTCCTTATTGCGGTAAGAATGTGAGCCTTTATTCGGTTCTTTTGCGAGGGCCTTAAAGGCGTTTCAGAGGCATATGAAAACAATAAAAACAAAATTTTCTTCCAAGGAGTATTCACGATCCAAACCAGAAGCAGAAACCGTGCCCTGTGGATCGGGCCAGCGCCGCGCACAGCGAGGAGGAAGCAGCAAATGATCAAGTCATACGGATCGCGTGCAATCTGGAGACCATTCTTCCAGTTTCTCCATCAAACTTCTCCTAAAAAAAAACCAAAAACAAGTATTGTAACACAAACCCGAGTCAGTTATGAGCAATTCACAGACACTAAAAGAAAGAAAAGCCAGAATTGTGAACAAATAGTGACAGCAACAAATAAATCAACGAGCACCTAATTGTTTATATCTTCTCACTATCACAGCACATTAATCTGCCCTGAAGTAGTCGTGGCTAAATCACAGAATATTCAACTTTCCAAAGGCACGTTGGATTCTTTAAAACTGGACCACAGATACGGAGAAGAAAAAGGGGCTTTTCAGGACTGGAAGGGGCCTCTAAGATCCCTCATGGTCTTCCAAGGTGGTGAGACCCTGACCCAGGTTGCCCAGAGAAGCTGTGGTTGCCCCATCCCTGGAGGGGTTCAAGGCCAGGCTGGATGGGGCTTGGAGCAACCTGGGGTGGTGGGAGGTGTCCCTGCCCAGGGCAGGGGGGTTGGAACTCAATGATCTTCAAGGTCCCTTCCAACTCTAGCCATTCTTTGATTCTATTACATGATGCCATGTTAGGTACAAACATCAAGAAGTGGACAGAGCAGTTTCTGTCATTTCTTCAGCCTAATTTAGTCGTTCAGAAAAATAGGTTTTGAGCTATTTCTGATTCTTTTTCCAGGATGGGAAAAGGATAGAACCAATGCAATGGGAGGCCCCAAGCTTAAAAATCTCTCCCCTTAATTTTTCTGATCATTCTATGATTTTGGTTACGATTCCAGTCTCATTCTCAAGACTTCTCGCTCAGCCACTGATTTACTGGGTACTTGGGCAAACCACTGGCTCTCTCTATGCCTCCAGCCGAGTGTGTAAAACACCAAATAATTACAGCGGTTTCCTCCTGTCCTGTGTCATCCTTACTGATGGCACAACACCACCGGGAAGGGACTGACTTGACGGGGGGGGGAGGGCCTGGCATCAGACGGCCCCGTCGGGAACAGTTGGTGCCCATCACGTTGAAGTTTAGCAGCAAGAACCCTTGTGATGTTTCCTGTCCTAGAAAGCACAAGGCGAGTCCAGAGCTGTGCAAAAAGGCAGGAAGTAACTGGAGAGGAAGGGAAAATATAATGGCAAAACTTTTCCTAATGTGATCCAGGTCCTCTGGAAATCCCTGAAGATGTGGCTGGAGTTTTGCGCAAATGTTGTGAGATGCTTTTATTTTCTTTGAAAAGGAGTTCGCCAGCCCTCGGCGAGAGCCGCTGGTGATGGAGACGGTGACACGGGAGGAGAAACAAGCGTGAGCCCCTCCGTCGCCCTCGGGTCTGTGCTTTCTCTTCCTCCCTCCTCTTCTTCCCCTTGGGGAAGAGGGAACATCCTTGTTCCCCGGGATGTTCGCTGCTGCTTTGCTGCCTGGCAGGAAGCGCCAACGTCAAGCGGGTGTAACCTCCTTCTCCTGCTCGCCCTCCGAAAGCACACGGAACACATCGGCCCTTGTTGCTTCCATAAGCTGAAAGGAGTTTGTGATTCCAAGTCTGCTCCGCTCACAGCACGACATGCCCTGGGTCAGCCCCAGCAATAATGTTTTTAAACAATATTAGGTTATTCTTGGCAATCGATGATGACATTTTCTACCAATCGGGATATGAGAAAAACTTCTAATAATAAGAAGTGATAGAATAACAGAACTGGAGACCAAAATATTCTCCAACGCAGAGGCTGGTTACGCTGTGGGGGCAGAGGGAAGCTGAGACAAGTCCCGGCTATGATTTGTCTTAAGAGTTTAACCCAAACATACTGTTAATTCCACACTTGGGGAGTCCAAGTCTAATTACTCTGTACTGGAGACCCTCGCAGCAGTAGGCAAGGCAAATGCTGCGTCCCTATTTTTCTCTCTGCTCCTACGTGCGATCAAACAATTGGATGCTGGACGTAGAAATTGAAATAACGTGCAAACCTAACACATGAATAACTTACCACATTCTAAGTCCAGGTTACTTTTCTGTATCTATACATGGACTAGACTCATTTTTTCCTGGTGAGCTTAACCTATAACACGGGACATGTTTTTTTCCCCTCCTTCATTCACCGGTGGAGGTGGTTTGTGCAGTCCACGCAACGAGCCCTGTGATGACGGCAGTTCTCTTTCATGAATATAGAGAATGAAACCTAAAAAATGCACTCGGCAAAATTAAGGAGAGACTGAAAGAAGTGCTCCCAGGGGACGAAGGCTGCAAAGATGTGCCTGTTCGGGGTCTGGTGCTCGTTTGCAGTGTGAGTACATCCCCTGGGGGGTTACATGCTAACGTATCTGAAAGCTGGAGCGAGACACAGCTACCGTTCCCCATGCAAGCTCAGCGACACTCCCGTGGAGAGGCAAATGTGTTCTACCCTTTATTTTTCTTGACTTAAAAGAGGCACAACAGGAGAAAGTGGATAGAGATCCAGGAAAGAGGAAGGAGCAGTGGAAATCAGAGGGACCCTTAGGGTGCTATGCAAAATATAAAAAAATACAGAGTGGAGGTGAATAAGGGGAACATACAGGAATATGGGACTTACTGGGAAAGGGCTTCAACAGAAAGCAAAAAGGGCATGACAAAAGAAATGAGGATGGATGGATGGATGGATGGATGGATGGATGGATGGATGGATGGATGGATGGATAAAAAGCTTCCAAACCAGGTCAGCCCTTAGGTCCACTCAGTGGAGTACCTTGGCCACAGCTCTGGGGAAAAAATACTGAATCTGAATGCATCTGACAGCATGAAGCACCCTCTCAGCCGCAGGTGGCTGTCAACATCAAGCTGCTCTTACCATCTTAGAGAGGAGTTAAAGGCAAAATGTAAAAGGTGCTTTAAGCTGAAGGTCTTTCAGAGGCACTGATGTCTTTGCCCCGACAATGCAGGGCTCTTGGCACTATGATTTCAATGGCTTTGTCTCGTTCACATTGAACAGTAATAAGCTATTCCTAAGGCACATCTTCAAAGAATAATTTCAGCAGCTCCTAGACAAATAACAAGACAAACTGGGACTGGGAAAAGGAACTATCTCAACATTTCCTGCTGTTACTGCTCTACCAGCTCACATGGTTCAGTTCCACCACAGTCCTTTCAGGATTATTTTTTATGACGCAGACAGTGCCCGACCCTCCTAATGAAAGCATCAGTTGGTTCTTCAGAACTATTTCCAACAGGCTTGTTTTTCTAGGGTTTCACTTTTTTTTTTTTTGATATTCAGAAATATATCATATTACGTATCTCATCCTGCTGAAATGATAACTCCGCTCTGTTCAACTGTCCCCCGCGGGGGGGGGGTTGTGTCTTACTCAATGTTGTATTTGAGCCCTTCATACACCTGGTGTGGAAGTTGCTGTGGGATTAAGAGCATCCTACAGTGGGAGCATGTTACCAGAACCAGCTTCTCTGCTGATACGAGAGACTGACTGAACATCCCAGTTCAGCAGTTGTTTCTGCTCTGCTCTTGCCCTCAGACACACAGGCTCTTTTCTTTCGCTCTGACGCATGCCAAGCTAGACCTTTTCTTCCATGGCACTTCAGAGGCTGCCTCCAGTGTCCTTCAGTCCCTTCATTACAGCTGGGCTGGCAGCTCCCAAGCACTCAGCATTTCTAGCATCGTGTTATTACACTTGGAGTTACAGGAAAGGCTGAAGAAGTCGTTGGCAGCCTGGGGAGTCCAAGCTTTGCAGGGCTGCCAGGATGCCCCGAGGAGCTCAGCAATGAGCCACACGAACCAGCCAGGAAGGTCCCCAACCTCCGCCTCTCGCTGTGGTTACGGACACAACACTCCACGCTTCCCTAATCTCCTCTTTTTCCATCTCTCAGGACCCAATATGTTTTTTTTTCCAGCCTTCTCCCCACCCCGGGACCAACTGATTGATAGCAGCAGTTGATCTTGGTGCTCCCCTCAGCCGGGCAAGCAGCTGCCATTCCCAGGGACTGAGTGAATGAACCTCTCCTTTCTTTTTCCTCCCCATCCGTCAGCTGAAAAGTGATGCTGAGAGCAAATGGAGCCTCCCAGCTGGTTTGATTTATTCGGTTTAACGTTCCACCGTGACCCCTTGCCTTGGCCTGGCCTTTCATCCAAGCACTGTTGGGGCCTTAAGGCTACTTAACTTCTGTCATTTAGAGGAGGACAGTGTATTCCAGCCCGTTTGGCCCAAATCCAAGCAAATTCACTTAACCACTGTCTCCATGTGGAAGAGGTTGAATGAAGGCAGAGAGAGAGAGAGAGATCTGAAAAAATCCTGCACAGCCCGAAAGCACGGGGGGAGTCTGAGGGAGCAACTTCACTCCCAAGTTTGTAGGAACTTATGCTACGTTGCCCTTCATCCTCCTCCAGAAGGACAAAGCCCTTCAGCAGCCCCAGCCGGTCTGAAGTTGCCACCCATGGAGGTGCAGAACAGGCGGGTCTTCTTCTTCTTCCCACCTCATGTGGCCTTTTCTCCATCGCGGTGGCTCTCCTCCAATGTTTATTCACAGAAAAACTCTTTTTCCGTGGTGGCTGACATGCAACGTGTCAGGCAGAGAAGAAAGAGCCCCAGAAACAACAAAAAAAGGATACAGTTTTCAGATGGGTTGGCTTTCTTGCCCTGGGACACCTCTCCCTTCCTAGCCTCAACCTCTGTCTTGAGCAGAGTCCTGGTCCATAAATTCATCCATCAGCAAAAGGAGAAGGAGACGCTTTCTTCCAGCGACGGGACTGCCCTGGGCCAACCGCCCTGGCTCTGCCTTTCCAAGTCAGAAATATCTGTTGACCCAGGTAAATTGGGCCAGTTTTTCCCCCGCTGCTTGGGATCCGACAAGGACCTGACTGAACGAGGTGTTTTAGCTGGGGTACAACAGTGGCCAAAAGTGGCATATGAAAGCATTAGGAAGTGGCACATGTAGCTCTGGTCTACACACAGTATCTTTTGTGCTGGTGTAATTATGTTGGCTACGGCTGTGATATTTTACCCATGGAGTTACAGCAGCATATCCTGTAGCGTGGACAGCATAAGGGTGCCTTATACCATCTAAGCTCGTTCCCCTTTCTCCTACAGGAATAAGCTGTACGAATGTAAGTGTTTTTATATTAGTAGAGCTTCACCCACATCAGGGAAATTATACAGTTTTAGCCATCCAAAGGAAAATAAACTTTTAAGAGGTAGGTAGTGATAACCAAAATACTTCTTGACTGCCCAGGCTGACACAGCCAGATGGAGCTTAAAGACGTTGAAGGAAGGGGTTTCCTAAAAAGTACAGAAATTGCCCGTGTGTTTGGCATCCCAGAACAGTTCAGTCTGCCCTCTTTATGTGTAGGCCAGTGTTAAAGGATAAATCAAGGCCCAGATGGGATACCCCAGGATTCCAAAAGGTTCTGACTGCACTTCCCAGTTTCGGTCCATCAGGTGGTCTGGAAGAAGAATTATGAAAGTTTAAAAGTAACTGGTATGAACAGAAACATATTCCTCTGCTTCTTTCTTCTTCATGGTCTCAGAAGGACCACAGAGGCTTTGTAGAGCATGCTGACCCATTTCCATCAGTGAGCTCTCCTACAGATGTCACCCGCCAGCGACAACCGTGTCTGGCCCCTGACACCCATGGTCTTTTGAAGATTTTTGCACCTTCAGTAAAAAAAATAAAATAAAAGGCTTTGGGAAATCATCTCTTAGGCCACAAAAATCAGCATCTTCTTCCAGGGAAAGGAAGGGCACAGCCAGTGAGAGACGTGGTCTGGTCCCATGAACTGTTGACTTCTGTGCATGGACATACTTCTCTTGCTTCCACTTTGGCGTATTTGCATGGTCAAAGTTCAGCATGTGCGTGAGTGTTTGGGTGATGAGAGCCACATCGGCTGTGATTTAAACACCAGCAAAGAACATCAATAGCCTATTCAATATTTAATCACACCTACTCCATTTCACACTCCGGCAGGTTTTGTTGGTCTCAAAAGTAAATGATATTCTGTGTTTTAGACATCCTGGATCCTCAAGGAATGCAGTTTGTCCTTCTAACTACTGTCTGAGGCCTTTTCTATCAAGAAGAATATTAGTGTGTCTTTAGAGCACTTCTAGACCCTATGTTAATGTATGATCGAGCTCCAGGGACTCCCTAAGTTATTTAGCACAGTCACAACATGATTAATAAAGGCAAATAACATATTCAAGAAAATCTCATTAAACCAATGCTGAGCTTTTCAGGGGAAAGACCACCTCCCACAGAGCAAGGCCAGGTTAAAAAAGCTCAGAAGCATTGCTATGGATGTTAGGATGTTAGGAGGGAGCTGGAAGGGCTGTTTTTCATGGATATCCCTCTTTCTTTGCTTTGTTTCTTATCAGCTCATTTTTAAAACCCCTTCCCTGTGTAGAAACCCTCAGCATGGGTGAGTTGGTGGTTTGGTCAGTCCGAAAACCAGCCGTGGTGGTTGGTCGTGGTGATGTGTCTGACCAAGGGAGGTTATGTTTCTCTACCTCTCTGCATCTTTGTCTTAGACAAGAAGTGGGAAAAAAGTTCTGACTTCCAGACAGCCATGAAAACTAAATAAACATGCATGTAAATGAGAGGTTATTTGGAAGAGGGATTGTGGATGTTGGCAAGAAGGACAGCACAGCTTATGACTTCTCTTTTTTTTTCTTCTCCTCTCCCCCTCTCAATTTTTTCCCCCCTCTCTCTTTGAGGCCAATGGAGATATTTTTTAAAGCAAGGGTTTGTTTTTGGACCACATCATTATGGCAAAATGGGGAAATGACCTTTTCATTTAGTCAGGAGGCATCATGTGATTGGCAAGTGAGAAGATGTAGGCAAGTGGGAGTAAGGCCATCCGTGTCTTAGGTCCTGCAGGGAGGTGCTTTGTCCCTGTTGCCTTTAGTAATCTCCTAGATGGAGAACCTACACTTTCCAAAACTTGTAGGCTTATCATACAGCCAGAAGTAATACCCGTTCTTCTCTTCACCATCCAACAGCTTTTGGTAACAGGCAAAGGCTCAATCTTCAGCATTTTATAATTGAGTGGGACTAGAGGCTTCATTATCAGGGTCAGGAGCCCTTAAAGATGCTCGTTCCACCTGAGCTGCTTCATTTCACAGGTGAAATGAATATAGAACTTTCTCCTCAAGTGGATAAAAGTGATAGTTATTTACTTGATATCTAAATCCAGGTAAGCCAGTGCCTTGCAGGAAATGCTGGTGTGTATAAATGAAGCCATGCTCAGCAGCTGTGGGATTGCAGAGGCTTTTGGAGGGAGATGCTGACTTGCTGTGCTCCTGAGGGACCAGGGCTACAGGTGCATCCAGCTCGCTTCAAATACCTGCCACGTGTCTACTTGAACTAGAAGAAGTCCTTAGTGCTAGGGCACAATTAGTGAGTGGTAAGGAGGTGGGGGTTGTGCATGTGTTTCTGTTCTTTTACATGTAACAATAATGATTTCCCCTTAATCTGGCTCTTTTATGCTTGGTCTTTGAAATAGCATCTGCAAGGATTTGAAAATGGAGTTATTCTCCTCTGAGGGCTGTAGCTGCTGCTTCTAAACTGTTTATTTTCTTTTAATTTTGTACTTTTGACCAACTTTAACTGGCTTTTCTTTCTCATTTTAACATCTGTGTACTTATTGAATGTAATCTCCAAAAGCTTTAATTCTAGCTTTTCTTTAAAAATATACATCTCCATATACCTCCTGGCTCCTGCCCTGTCCCAACTTTCACGCAATTTGAGCCTGGTGGGTGTGATAAGCCGCTGCCTCTGGAGCTTCTGTGGTCTGGAAGGGATCCCTGGATCTCTCTGGCAGGTGACCCATCTCACTTCTCCTTGAGTGCCTCTCTTCTCCCTCGCCTGTAACTCTTAACTTGCATTTTCCCCCCGCTGGTGAGCGTGACTAGGATTTCAGTCCTGGAAAGCCTCTCAGGATGCGGAGCCAAGTTTTCTTTAAAAAGCGTGTGTTTGTATGTGCATAAGTGTGTGTGTGCATCCCTGTGTGTGTACATGCGTGTGTGTAAGGCCCAGAGAAGGTTCATCTATCATTTCCAAAGGCAGTAAAAAGATGCTTGTCAGAGGAACTGATTTATAGCAACTTTTAATGAGATTCTTGTCAGGACCTGGTTTACGGGTGTAAATGCAGATGTCAGGCTGGTATAAATCACAGGGGCAGGGGACAGAGAAAGAAATACTCCACTTCTCCCTAAGAGATAAACCAGCTTCGTGGTTAAAGTGGTCTCCCCCTTGATCTGCCATTTGAGATAAGCTAATACACAGCACCGTTAAGTGCCCTCTCCAGCTCTAATTGCCAATTAACTGGAGGGGCAGGGCCCCAGCTGTGCGCATGGGAGAGCTTCATTCCCCACGATGGGACAATTTCCAGCGCCAGGACCCTCACCCTGCTGTGAACCCCCTGAGCTCCCCCCGTCCTGGCTGTTCCCCTCTTTGGTTTGCAGTCTCTGAATTGAGGGTACATCCGTGGGGTGGGGGGTTGCAGGTGGATGCAGGGATGGTGCAGGTGGGAGGGTGGGATGCTGAGCAGCTCGGAGCCGGTGGCTGCTGAGACCCTCGCACAGCTCTGCCGCGGGGAAACCCCCTTTGCTGGAGCGAAGGCTCTGCAAGCAGCTCAGATCCTTTTGCATTATGTCAAATGGTGAGATTCCCCTCTTGTCAGCACAGACAGGCTGTGGCTGAGGACCTTCCCTCGGCTCCCAGGATGGAGTTTGCCAGTAGTAGATTCTCGGGTGGCTGCGAGCGGTTGTGCTTTCCCCGGTGGTGCCTTTGCCATCGGCCTCTCTCTTTTTCCCAGCCTCTTATTTTCACGGAGCCTGTGTGAGTTTGTCCAAGACTGTCCAGAGGGTGGTCAGGTCTGGGGGAAGGTGGCAGCCCAGTTCCAGAGTTCTTAGGAAGGCGAGTGACTTAAAGCCTTATTTTTTCTCTGAATGGTCTAAAGGCGCAGAGAAAAAGTGGAGGCTGGTGGGGAGGCAGGCAGCAAACGGGAGTGAAACTGCAGTCATGAATGTTAAATGTCTGCCCTGTTGTGGTTTTTTTGGTTGTTGTTGGGTTGGTTGTTGTTTTTTTTTAAGACTGTTTGCTAAGTCCTCACCTTCCTGACCAGCAGAAAAAAGTACCAGGTCTCAGCAGCTGCTCCCCCACCATTCCCTCCAGCCCAGCCCAAAGAAATGGGGAACCACACACAAACCTCAGCTCCATCCCTGCTCCGGGGCTGGTCCCCAGGAGGACCCTGTGGACCCTGCAACCCCTTCCCTGTGCTGCTGGAAGAGACTTTGCCCGGGGGATCTCAGCCCGGGCTCCTTTCCTGAAAGCCTGTGGGTCCCCTTGCTCCCTCCCAAACCCCAGGGCTGCCCCGTCCGTGCTGCTCAGTCCCTCATCCCCATCGCCTGCCAGGCTTCTCCTTTGGAGGAGGGCTGGGGAGAGGATCGGGGAAGGCCAGATGGTACTTCTCTGCTTTTGTGTCTTAAAGCATGCAGCTTTTTTTTCCAAAATCGGTAGCATAGGCGGCTAGTAAAATCTATTAAAGATGCTGTTGGATGTAAAAGCTGGCTCTTTTCTTGTCCGGAGTCGTAAAAACCTCTTAAAAAGATCCAAACCGGAAAAAGACAGGCACCTAATAGTGAAAACAAGGAACGGAGAATAAAGCTGGCACGAGAGTCCTGAATTTTTCCATGAGTGATCTGAGCATTGCAAGCCACTGGCACGGAAAAGCAACACCCGCAGCTCCACAATAGCAGTAAATGGGAAGAGAGGAGGGGAGGGGAGGGGAGCCTCTGTGCCGCTGTGGTCCAGCAGCCCCAGTGCCAGGGCCAGCCCCAGTATCGGGCATCCTGGCACTGCCTCTTTAGCAACCAGCACAACAATCCAGCCGGGATTGGGAACCCAGAGCAGTAGTTAATTAAGCCTGCATCTTTTATTCTCTGGAGGCAATTCAGCCCGGTTTGAATGAGCTGGAGTGCTGGGACCTGGTGGGAATGTCTCTCCCTGCCGCAGGAGAAGCCAGTCTCATGGGCGGCTCCATTAGCATAACAATATTGCCCAGGATGCTCTTGGCTGATGTAATGCCAAGAGTGAGCGAGGGGAGATGAAAGTTGGGTTGGTTTTTTTTTTTCCCCTGTGCAGGAGCTGGGAGCGATTGCCACTGACTGGGGCTGTGTCAGGGCATGAAATTTCTTTTCTTTCTCTCTCTCTCCCCGTATGGGATGTTTGCTAATTGAAGCAGTTCTGGAAAACAGTGAGTTGTTGGAGTCCCATCCCCCACTGTCTCTTATAAATTCACATTCTTCTGACTTACTGGCAAAGCAGGAGCCTTTTCTGCTCCTTAGAAAGTGGCCTCTGATGATTTGCATTTCCCTGTGGGATCAATGGAGAAGCGGAGCTCAATTTGTTGGGATGGGCAAGTGTGAGGAGAGGGGACCTCTCCCGCCCGCAATCCCAACAAATTCAAGCAGGTATTTCTGACAGCCAGGGGTATTTGCATGAGGAACCCAAACAAAAACCCCTCACTTCCCAATATCTCTTCATTCCCCAGGTGGAAGCGTTTGTCCTGGGGGGGTTCTGCCTTCAGTGCTGTTCTCTCCAACCGTGAACGTCCAAGTCTTTTCAGTGTCAAAGGCCAGAGTCTGAGGAAATCCAAGTGTCTAGGAGCTCCCCTATGATGAAGGTAAGGATTTCTCTTGCCTTGTGTGTTAGTAGACACCGAGAAATGGGCTGTTTCAGGGGGGGTTTTGAGGAAATCACCCCTGGGGGAATGGAGGACAGGTAGCTCATGTTGGCATGAACATGTAATCATGGGGTTACAGCATTCTATATGTTAAATGATTTATTCTGGGTGTAAGTACTGAAAAAGCCCTTATCCATGGTGATATTTTTCTTCTGGGTAAACCATCTACCGCACCAAAGAAAAGCAATGAGTTTCCAGGAGCTCATGCTTGATGGTGCTGCCTCTCTGTCCCCCTGACCCCATCCCGCTTCTGGTTCTTTAAGCCTGGCTCTAGAACAGGAGCATCCCTGCCCGTATGGAGGTGCTGGCCGAGTTCTTGTAGCTTCTGGACACTAGAGGCCTCTAGACACTCTGCTATGATTAGTGCTGGTGTAATTAACGTTCACTTGGAGCAAAGGAGCAGAACTGGTGGCATTTGGCTGAATTTTTTTTCTCTCCTTTCTAGATGCTGCCCACTAGAGTCAGTGCAATTTCTAATGAGGGACCTGGTGAGGAGGGAGGTGACAGGAGACCGGGGGCTGGGGGGAGCTGGCTCCTCAGAGATTGGGATTAAAATCAATCTCTCAACCATCCCTGCGTCTACAAGCACACACAGGCTTCATCTGGGGGCTCGCTATGTCTTTGGACACGAATCAAAAATGTGCTTTAAGAAAAAGTTATGAAACATGAAAATAAGTGTTTTATATCTGTGTTATGGCAAAAAAAAAAAAAAATAATAATTAGAACCTGGACTGGCCCACCCAGTGTTGCGTTTCTGTCCTCAGACTCCACAAGCCCACACATCTTGAAGGCAAAGGACTTTAGGGACGGTGCTGCCTAGAGCCCTCGCTGCTGCTTTCCATCCCAGCTCGTCTCCTGGAGACTTCAGGCTGGTTCCCTCACAGGCAGGAAAAGGTTTCCCTCCTTTGAACTCCCAACTGTATTTTCAAGGAAGCCCCTCGTGCTGCCACCTGGCTGGACTGGGGGATCTGCTCTGAAGGCCAGTCTGCTTTCCCAGCACTGGCCAGTCCCAGGATTTCTTCTAGCTTTCCCTCATCCCTCCCCCAGCATCTGACCAGTCCAGCTTGGCCACGCAGGACACGTCCTTACGGAACATTTCTCCAAGGGCTGAGGCTGCTGCTGGGAGTAATCAGTCTGTTAAAACCTTGATCCATCCAGATGGGCTGGCAAGGAGCCCCGTGTTACCCAACTTGCAAGAGGCAACATGTTTTCTGAAAGTGCCGTCCTGCTGGGATCCCAAACTTCTGTAGGAGCCACCTGGGTAGGTTCTTGTGCAGCAGCTATTCTAGTCGCAAGTGGATTTTTAAGCTTCTACTCAATGTGCTGTCCCAAAACAACCCGTTCTTGATGTGTTCAGAGATCCACAACTGATGACGAAGGGTGGGACAATGTGGGAAGCCCCAGGGAACACCAAAGTGTCCTGGTTAAATGTGCCACGTGAGTACATATGGCAAACAGAGCCACTGAGCTGGACTAAGCTTGAGTCTAAGGGAGAACCAACTTGGTAAACTGAGGCACTGATTTAGGACAAGAATTTCATGGTGTTTTGGTGTCTCGAGATGTGCCTCCAGTGCACCCCTATGCGAGGGATGAGCCCCTGCCCCGAGCAGAGCCTCTGCACAAGGTGGGAGGCAGGACCCCCCCCTCTGACAGCCCTGATGGAAACCACATTGCTGCTGCCCTCGGCCCCGGAGTCCAGGGAGGCTGTAAATGCTGGCTGCTGATAATCACTGCAATTAGTGGGTAACGTGCTCTTGCTAAAGGGGTGTTTCCAGGTGCTTTAGCAGATGTTGGGGTACAGCTTGGCTGCTGGTACCCTGAGGAGGACGAAGCCTGGCACCCAGGCGCTGAGCTGGCTCCTAAAGGCACTGCCCTGCTCCTTTAAGTAGTAGCCAGAAGCTTTCTAAATACTATCATCTCCCCAAAAGAAGAGGGGGAGGGAGAAAAAGAAAGTGTTTTGGCATGAGAACAATTTCTCCATTACCTCAATTAGTTCAAATGATCTGGAAAGGTTCTCTCTGGAGAAATCAAGCTAAACCTCAGCCAGCAAAGGGGCTGGTGGCTGCTTGGTTGCTGTAGGTGTTGATATGAGCATTAGTCAGCAATGTAGATTGCAGTGAAGTCAGTCAATATTGCTGTCGCTGCTGTCTGGTTACAGTCATAAATTAATTAATTATATCACTGCGGTAATTGAAGGCCTCATTCTCTCTAGGATTCTGACTCTGGCACCTCCCTGCCTGTTCCTCAGGCTGCCCGTCAACTCAAGTGAGGTCTGGGGTTTTGCTGAGATAGTTATTTCCTAAAATGCTCTAAAGACTCTCCATTAAAAGGAAAGGATTGGGTTGTCTTGTTCTTGTTCTTTTTTTTTTTACCCATCTTCATCCTTTTCCCGATTGCCTGCAGAGGAGGGAGAGAAGCAAGTCCAGGAAAGAAGCAGAAGACGGGTAGCCAGGATTTCCAGTTCCAGCAGTTTGAGGTTGTCCCCTTTGCAAACAGGAGTCAAAAGTACCCTCTGAGTCCCTGCAACAGCGGCAGAGCCCTGTGCAGAGGCAGATTAATCCCTCTCGATGCTCCAAAGCGGGTCTGCCCCTGCAGTAGGCTTGAAACGGACCCAAACGCTGCGTCGGAGGAAGATTGAGATAACGACCAAACGGGCTGAGAAAATTCATGGCCTGGCTCCCGCGCTGGTGTAAATCAGCGTCCCTGCACTGGCTCTGGTGGAGCGATGCCAAATTCCACCAGCTGAGGGTCTGGATTGCATATTCTACCTATAAAAACGGTGTTTAGGATATCTTGGCAAAAGTAGGTATTTTTGCAACCCACTTCTAACCGGGCAGTGCTGTGTAGGGACGAAATCCAGTTACATTGGTGAAAAAGAATAAAAAAAAAACACCAAAAAATCCCCACTAATCAGACTTAAAAAATAAATTACAGCATGAGTGTGTGGAGCAGAGCTATTGGAGCTCCACTCTGGTGAGACCTACTCTGTTACAAGGAACCTGCTGAAAGTTGTCAGATATGCGGAGATTCACACCGAGCCGCAGTGATGGGGAGGGAGGAGCACCCTGATTTCCAGCACTTGTTATTAATTGCGAGCTTCCCAGCACACGGTGTTATGATTGGAAGTCCCTGCTTGGAAGGTAAGCAATAGTGGAAAAAGTTTTTGGCTTTTGCCATATAAATAAGACTTATTTCTGGGATTCGTGATTATTCATAATGGCCCCAAAAATCTGAATTCCTCATCCAAGGCTCACAAAGGTGCAGGTTAATGGAGAGCATCAGGTGTGCGAGTTCAGAGGATTCAATGCTCTCTTGGGCAAAACCTTTTCTTGATTTTTAACCTTTAAGGTCCCTCCCAACCCAAACCCTTCTGTGATGCTACAAGACATATCACTTACACCGCGTTTGTTTTATCATAAAAGGAGGTGGTTTTCAACTTGTAGCATTGATCAAGGCTGATGTTACCCATGAATACAGCTGGTTGTGTTTGACTGAGTTTTGGTTTTGGT
>VZRU01010768.1:0-15559 GCA_013398155.1 Pedionomus torquatus
AAAAAAAAAAATTAAAAAATAAAATATCTGCCAAGGAAAACTATATCCTGAGCCAGTTACAGAAATGAGACACCTTGGGATAACCTTAGGTCTCACAGATAGTTCAGTCTCACTGGAACCAAGTATCGCATGCTGCAGAGGCTTCTGGAACACCAAAACAGAAGTGCAGATAAAACTCTAGTAGGAAGCACTATACAGAAAGGGCAAATGTTGTCCTTAAACACATCCAGAAGAATCCAACTGATTTATGTGCTTTGCTTTTATGGTGAGCTAAAAGATCCATGTATATTATATTCCCAGCTAAAAAACAAAACAACACACACACAAAAAAAAAGCAAAACAAAAAAAAAAACCAAAACCAAAAAAAACAAACAAAATAACCCACAAACCACCCCAAAACCGAGTACTGTTTCAATCAATGAATAAGCTGCTTGCTTTCCTCACAGTTCTCTTAGCTTTCGATTAATTTCCACCTCTAGTGTACTAATTGTCAAGTCCCTTAACTAGCTGATTAGAATACAATACAAAGTGTATGCCGGACTCCTTTTGAACAAATTCTTTGCTTTACTGAAAAAGAAACTATGTAGAAACAGCTTCTGGAGTATGTTTAGTACTTAGTTTACTTACCTACACCTCGTGGATGTTGAGCCTGTTCAGCCTGGATAAATAATCCGCTGTGCCCCTTCACAAGGTCACTCAAGGATGTGCAGCTGCAGCCCAGTCACAGCCCTTTGTCTTCACTTGCATGGGCATTTTGGAAGGACAAGCACCCGCTCATGCTGCCGCCCATGAACATATGAACCACATTTAGCATGGGCGATGACAAAACACTGGGAAGGCAGTCAATTCTGTGAGGTATGCATAGACAGTTCATAAAGTACACGCACCTCTTGATTATTTAAAAATGCAAATAAGCTACAAACACAACTTACTTTTCCTTTACTGGAACTTATTTTTCATGTCAAGTTGATTACCATCTTTTAGATACTAAGATGATGTAGTTTTCAACAACTAACAAAGTGCTCAGCTATGACAGGCATTCCAGCAAAGAAACAGTTGTGTGACAAAAAAGGACCACAGATTTTCGTAATTAACGAAGTACCTGTTGAACAGTACAATTTACTTGAAAACTACATTTTTATAATATTCATTAAAAAACATATCAGGAATGTTATGACATTAAAAATCCCTCTCTTTCTCAACTACTCTGCCCTGTTTCGGAAGGATACTCATCATTCCTTCTCTCACTTTCTCAGTAGCCAAACCCTCCACAAGTTTCTGGTACTATATAGAAGATGTTTGTCTTACAGTGTATCCTATTGCTACAGTGTGAAACTCTGTGGCATATTTTTTTCTCTCGGTTTCTGAACATGTACCCTTTTTCATAATAGAAGAAAAACTTTAGGTTTGTATCTCCAAGTTATAAAGAGACATCAGTTTAAAAATCAATATAATTTTACTACTTCCTTAATCAAACCTCCTGATGTTAACATGCTGGAGAACTGATTTACATTTAAGCTGGTATGTTCAAATATTAGTTCAAAGAAATTAATTATTACAATTTCATCATGCAGCAAACTACAGTAAGGGTTTGCTCGTAAGAGGCACTGCCTGGAGAGGATCAGACACGGGTTGAGCTCAGCTAAGAGAACACCCAGCTACCAGATGACACAGGAGAATGCAGAAATGCAAGGTGAAATTTAAAACAATTAACCCTGACTTTTGACAACTGGAGCTAACCAAGATGGGAATTTACAAATGGTTTATTTTATGCAAATACCCCAAAGTGAAACATAACTTCATTAGCTTGTCATGTCACAGACAACAGTAGTTGCCACACAGGAGAGAAAAAAAAAGGACATTCTGTTACTTTGAACTGAAGAGCAAAAGCTGATAGAGATTAAGTTCAAAAGTTATTCTGAGAATTCAGAAAGAGTTAAATTCTGTACATTTTTCTATTAGAATTAACAGGAGAATGGAATTGATTGTGTGTATCTATAAAAAAAATTGAAATTATATTACACGTTCCCCTCCAACTAAAATAAGCAGGCATCTGTCACTCTTTTATTAAGTGGTATCACTTTAGTAGTAGTACCTGCATCTTCCACTCTAAGCAGGCAAGAAGAGGACAGCTGGTGCAGCCACAGGTTCCCACGGTATTTTTTATTTTTAGAAAAATAAATAATGTATGTTATGCTGTTTGTGTAAACCTGACATCCCCATGAATGTAGAAAAGGCTCAGAAACAGTTGCACCACAGTGCAACAGGTGAAAGATGGGTATTCAGAAAAGGACATAAGGTTAAGCCCTGTATGTTAGAGTACACAAGATAAAAAGACTTCCTATACACAGTGTTTCAAAAAAATGAAGGGATTGAGATGTTCCCCTGAAAAGACTCACATTATTAAACACAGATCATTATTCACCAATGAATTTCACATTTCAATAAGCTTTGTCTCCTATTATCAGACAACCTATAGTATTGCAATTCCACAAACATTCATTGGCTGTGCTCATTTAGCTTCATAATGGCTCTCAATTGGAGTAGCCTAAGGCTTGAAGAAACCACTTTGCCTACTACCCAATAAGAAACTGTGTGTCATTTGTCAGAACCCTCTTAAATTAAGGAAATTTGCTTAGAAGGTCTAACTGAAAAATGGGAAACTATAATCAAAGCGTACAAAGTGGGGTAGGAAAAGTTATTCAGGCTCAACTTCTCTCCTATTTTATTGTTACAAATGTAAAAATCACATATGGGGTTACCTGAAGTGGTAAATTTTTTCTTATTTTATACAGCAGGAACCTTGTAGAAAATATGTTTGTTAGGGGTTTTTATTGCTTTGGGGGGCGGTGGCTGGTTGGTTTGTTTTGTCTGTGGGTTGTTTGTGTTTCTTTTTCTTCTTTTTTTTCAATAGCTAATTAAAATCTAGTCCTATAATACTGACAATAACACCAGAATAATTGCAGGAAAGGGTGCTTATAGTAATGAAGAGTTTTTGAACGTGTATCTATAGTTGTGACAATACAGGCTAAATTGCACTTGCTTCACTATTCATCTTACTTTGAGAGTCAGGTTTAAACATATTTCTAGCCTGCTTATCTTAATGCCAAGAGACTTAAACTTGGCAGTACAAATTTATGGCAGATTCGGGAAAAATAAAAGGAGAGTAGGTCACTATGTCAAGAGAAGCAGCAGAGCGCTCTGCCCCTCATTACTCCCTCGGGAGATGCCTGGTGTATAGGGTAGGGCAATTCTGAGAGTTACATCACCTTAATGATGACAGTTTCACAAAAGCTCTTATAACTCCAGAAAAGGGCTAACCACAAAGGACTTACATGTAGGAAAAAAACCCAACGTATCTTTTAGAAGTACAGAATATATATAAATAGTAACTTCCCACAGGACCCCATGCTTACATTTCTTCTCAACAAGGAGGCTTAGTAACTCCTTGTGGCAACAGGGCCCCGAATAAACAAACTATGCTTTTACTTAGTTTGGTTTTGGTAGTTCTACTGGAAACACATTGTAGTAAGTTATTAAAAACACAGCACACTTTTCCAAAGGTTGAACACATTCTACATTCCAGTGGTCTGCCTAGCCAAGGGCTATAAACTTAAAGTTAGGTAAATATTTATTAATGAATTGTATGACTGCAACTAACTTAGCAACTTATTGTAAATGAGAAGTCTTTGCCACACTCTCTAGGGTGAAAGAGAAAAAGGCACATTTCAGAAATTACAATTTCTCAACATCCAAAATGTAACAGAAAAAGAACAATAAGAAACAGCACTTCAAAGGGATCTTGAGAAAGTCTGAATACCTAATCCCATCCAATTCTTGCAGAAAAAGGATTCCCCAAATTCCAGGAAATCTCATCTGGAATTCCTACCTCATGTTGAGGATAGAAAAAAGTATGAAACTTGAAGTAGACACTTCTATAGCAAGAACAACGAAGGTGAAGGAAAGGTAATTTTGAAATGATGATTTGATTGTCATATAAAAAACGCTCAGAAGCACGACCTGGTCAATGAACCAAATTTAGAACTGCATTTAAATTAACTAAAAGCAGACTAAGAAATTTGGTTAAGTAGACATGTTCAGCAAACAAATTTTAAAATGTATTTTCTACATTAAGTTGGCAAGGGAAACAGAGGTAGAAGCATTCTATGATTATGCTGCCTCCATCTTGTTGACAGAAATTCTCTACTTTTTCTAAGAAAACATTTTAAAACGTACTCAGAAACTTCAATACCTCAAATTCAGTCCTTTTATGTTGTTACAGCAAAGCAAAATAACAGAGAAATGATCACATCATGAAGGTCAGAGGCTGTGCCACCTATACCCCAATGATCTACTCCAACAAGCTGATCACAGAACTATGCTAACGCTTTATCAATCCAAATACTTCTTCCCAGCCCAACTTCTCACTCTCGAGAGCTAATCCATTGTAAAGTCACAGTGAACTGTTGAACTTCATAAATAAAACGCAAAGTTAAAATATCCCAAATCAAACCAGCTACAATGCAAGTGCTCTGTTTTAGGAATGACAATTTAAAATCCCTGAAGGTGAACAGCAGCAGCTGGTTTAAAATAACATTCTTTGGGACTAGATGATCTCTAGAGGTCCCTTCCAACTCTGACAATTCCATGACTCTTAATTTATATAAGGCAGCTAGACTGCTTAGATTTTATTGATTCCAACTTTTGTCAAAATCTTCTCCACGCGTATTTAGTATATCTGTGTACTCACACTTAGAGATATTTTTGTCCTTTCCCATTACTTCACATTAACTTTGAGACAATTTGATTTCTACAAACACCAGATTTAGAAGGACATATCTGAAAAAGCACAGTAAAGAAAAAACCATTTAAGTTTCTTGTAATAATTAAGATTTGTAGTACTTTTCATATTACTACTACTTTATTAATTAGCAGTATTAACCACTCTGACAAATCCACGTGACTGAAATGACATTGCAGTCTTCACCATTTCTGAGCTACCTCAAAGGGAACGTCAATAATACACATCACAGAAGCGACTCAGAAAAAGAAGAAATGAATACAGTGCATGTCAATCCTAACTATCTTCCTTAGATTTACCTAAATCTAGCCAAAACATACTTTTCTTATCTCAGTTCTGCCTCTGATTGCAGAATTTCACTCTTTTAGCCTTTATTAGATGTAGCTGTACTGAGCAGTCATGGCAGTTCTGATCTTAATTTCCTTGTTTACTCTTAATTTCTTCCTGTGTTCATGAGATTGTTAATACAAATCCTAAATTTAAGCTACAAAAATGCTTGAAAACTATTGAAGTATTGAAAACTGCCTTTAAAATATGCAGCTTGCAATTTTTACTAAAAATAACTTTTAATCAGACACAATGCTCAGAAACAACAAAGCTACAAATGAAGCCATTAATGAGCTGTTAATGAAGGATCCAAACCCCACTGCCAAGAAAAGATGACAATGAGAAGTTTGACTGCAAGTGCAGTTATGTTACTTTTGACAAGGCTTTCTATAAAGACAATGAGGCCTGACAGTGACTAAAAGAAGAGATGCCTTTTATTACTCTGAATATGTCAGTTCTAGTGACTAAACCAGGCACTTGGTAAATTAGAACATGTGGCTGTCTAGTCTGCAATGTTAGGGAGGTTGCACAAGACAGTTTTACTATTACTGAAAAGAAGCATCAATATACATTCCCCAAAATTATGATATTATCACATCATACACAAAGTCAAATTTCTGAATCAGAACTCAGGGGCAACACCTACAACTAACACTGAGAATCACCAAGTATCATCTGAGTGGAAAGAGGGAAGGCAGCTGTACAGTCTTCCCCCCCACATTAATACATTACAGTACTCAAAGTTGGTGGAAGATTTTGTAAGACAGACCAGTAACAGATGAAGATTTCTGGTATCTGAAGAGAAAGAGGCCACCGGATTCTTTTTCCTAGTTGCAGATCATTTAGTTTTCTTAAATACACTCAATTTCCCACTTCCCACATCCTATTTACTAAAACAAAAATAATTCTTTATTTAAAAAAAGAAGTCCTTTCAGAGGCCTTTGGTTTGTTAACATCACATTCAACATTTTCACTCATCAGGGCCACGCGGCTCAAGCCATGAGGGATTTGAGGCACTGTATCCAAGTACATTCAAATACGGCCAGATTCTGAGAACATACACAACGGAAAAAATTGTCTCTGAAGCACATTCATCCTACTGAACCACCACTCAAAGTCCACTCTCAACTGTATCAGGATCAAATACTAACTCTAACAACCCCGGTAAGGAAATAAATTTTGGAGAAGTGAGAAAACGCATTACCAGTTATGTGTGTAAGTCCTATGGGGCAGAAGAAATACTGTGAAGTTGGTTGAAAATACTGAACTCACCTGTTCCAGTAAGGAAGTGGATATCAGTAAGTGAGCTACGTAAATCTCAGCTTTTCACCTCTGCTTACTATCCCTAGCATTTTAAGCCCTCGGATACAACAATCGCATCCACTGTCTGCACTTCTATCAAAATGCTTGGCCTCCCACTCATATCTTCTAAATGTAGCTACACATCATCAATGTACAGATCTTTGACACAGGGAAGAGTTCTCAAGTATCATAGCTTAAAATATTTTACTGCCATCACTTCCTCATTGCTTCTCCCTATTAAATAATGAAATGAATTTTGGTTTTCTTACTATTATGACATTAGATACTGTAAAAGCTTTGCCCCAGATGCAGATCCAGTCCAGAATAAAGCACACTGTATTTCCAACTCGTAATTCAAACAAAAGAAAGTGGTTATAACAGCAAACTGCAGATATTCACAAAGAAAGCACTAGTCAGGCTCTCTCCACTTTCCCCCTAGCAGTGAACATTAAGTTCAGTAAGGAATAAGTTAACTAAGGAATTATGGCACTAATATAAAAAATATGTATATAATTTCTTTTTTTTTTTTTAAATCAGTTTTCTTGTCTCCCTCCTTGTTCAAGTTTCACAGCATACATATGGATATGAATACGTAAGGGATTCTTCATCCTAACTTCATGCACAGCAGCTTAAGAATTTTGGATTAACATAAAAGATAATACATGTACATAAGGCTGTGTTTCAAAGAGGTTTTGTAATTTGTAATTGCAATGTTTACACAGATCAGGCCAAGTCAAAAGGTTTGGAATATATGTATTTAACTTATGTAAATCTGTTTATCAGTGCTAAGGAACACGGGATGACTTCAAATGCTATCTAATATCCACGGTACACATTTTGAGCAACTCGCCTGAATTCTCCGATTTTTAATTACTCTGCAGTCCGCAAAGACAAAAACCCACTAAGTCAGATTGCTCTTTTTTCTTTTATCAGAACAATTAACATTAATAGCATATTATTTCACAGGCACTGCTTTTCTACACATACATTACTAAAAAAGTAAATTGAATGAATTTTGAGTAAAAGTATTAACATTGCAAATACAGAATACATATTTCTATCAATATTTCCTTAGCCAGTGTTCATAAGCACATTATGCAAAGCTTCATTTATACTCACTGTATGTTTCTGGACTCCCAACAAAAAAATGAAAGGGCAATTTCTTTTAAAAATTTTTATATTATGTTTTTTCCAGAAGTACTTTTCTATTTATACTGTACACAGTATTACTTGCATAATTTGAGAAAACCATTAAACAGACCTTGTTGGTGGTAGGATGGGAAAACAATTAATTTGGTTTTACTTGAGGTTTTTAAAGATTTAGACAAAAAGTCTGAATTAATGTCACTGCGGAGTCTATCCTATCTTTTCACCTATTAGAGAATAAATTAGCCAGTTTCAAATGCATAGCTTTAATATTTATCTCAAATCTTAAAATTAAATATCCACCCATCCATGTGGAGATCCAGAGATTTAGGCTTTTTGATTTATTAAAATCTTCTTATGCTGGAGATATATCATCTGGCACAGTAAACACAGATTTAACAGCCTAATTGCTTGGATTTTGCATAGTGATCTATGCAATATGCCTCTGCAGTACAGTGCTAAACAGCAATTCCCACAACAAAGACTTCTCATTGCTGACCCAGAAGGAAAGGGTAGGACGTATTGGGGTAATTCAGGAAGGGACTGCTCTTCAGGGACACAGGAGAGAAATATTCAAACATACAGGACTACCAAAAGGAAGAAGACATGCCACAACTCAAACCACCGTGAATTATGTCTCTGAATAACCCAGGGACACCAGAAAACTACATTTTAGCAACCTTGCTTGGGAGGAAAGAGAGCTTCCCAGAGTTCTACAGGATAAAGACATACTACATAAAAGTAAACAACTCCACATGTATGTAGAATTTCTTACTGTAGCGTGGATCTTGGGATAAACCTTGTTATTCTGTTCTGCAGTTGTAATGAGGGCAGTGTACATTGTGCTCCCTTACATACTTTCTCCCATGTAAACAAATCTGATACTGATCCCACATGCCATGTGAGTCTGCTCTGTCTTCACAGCCCCAGACTCCGAGACATGAGAGAAAACTCAGCTTGCTCAGAGGAGTGAGAATGTCATTGTGGGAAGATCTTTGCTTTGGTAAAAGAAAGACTAAATTAGAAGTTTTCCACGATAACCAGATATTCTGAAAGAATAAATAGCTGTCTAACATTTTTGATGGAAAAATAAATAGGATCAAAAGAAAAAATAAACAAAAGGCCTCAACAAAGCGATATACTTTCTAAGTTCTGTTTAGTAGTTTAAGATTTCCTTCAGTTTCTTCAAAAAGTTTCATTACTGTTTTCCCTAAACTTATGTCCACATTGAATCACCCACAATGCACCTCCACCACAGAGCAGATGTGCCATTAACTATTTCTGAAGAAAAGTGAAATAAAGTCACCCAGCATGAGAATACTACGGGATAAGTCAACACAAGCAGATGGTGTTTATTTTGTCACTACTTGTGTTAAAAATTACCACCTATTTCATCAGTTTCTTTAAGGTAGAAGCTTCATGTAAGAAGGGAAAGAGCTATTTTTTTTAAGCTGTCACAGAGCTCCTTAAAATATAAGTTCTTGTTTTCATGGCTTCCAGTTTTCTAGGACATGGTGCAATACACAGGAGATCAGTTTGTATAAATCTGACATGATGGAGTATTTTGCTAGCAACTCAGTCTTTCAACACGCAAGCTGTTTTGATTCTTGAGCAAATTTGCAAATTCTTTAGTTCAAATACCGATGTTTTCAAGACAAATTCTGTAACAAGTGTTAAGTCTGCTCCTAAGAGAGGCACCTGGTAGAACTGTCAGCTTGTTTTCTTCTAGGACCCAATGTGAAAGAGAGTTTTTCTTACCTCTCAGAATTTTCGACATTCTCATTATTTTATCACACAGTTTTGGCTTTGCAGTTTACATTCTCTGGTTGATTGTTTCTTGACAAAACAGTATGTTGCACGAAGAGCTATTGTACAACCTGGAGTTGGTTACTTAAAAATATCATTGCTAAAATCCCATGATAAAACCAGGTTTTGCTCATGTATTTTTGAAAGAATTTCCATTAAAATGAAAAGCCAAAAAACCTCCCTGAAAAGCAAACCCATATAATCCTCAGTTAGGCAAATCCACACTGAAAGCAGGTAAGTGAGCTGAATTCCTCCATACTTTGATTTAAACAGAATTATTATAAACACTGTCCACAGTATCTATACACTGTACTTTTTCAATGAATTTTCAACGATTTTACAACTTTTTTTTTCAACTAATTTACAACTGAAGGCTACTGGAAATCAGTCTACCATTCTCCCTGATGATTTTAAAGGTCATGCTATAAAGAGAGCCTCCTCCTAAAACAAGTCCCTGTACAACCAGTTGCATTTTGTACCTAAGCATAGGATGAAATCCTACTGCCCTTCTACCTCCAGAAAAAGCAAAACAGTTTTGAAGTGAAAGTGTGGCTATTTAGATTAGATATTAAGAAGGAATTCTTTCCTGTGAGGGTGGTGAGGCACTGGAACAGGTTGCGCAGAGAAGCTGTGGCTGCCCCATCCCTAAAAGTGTTTAAGGCTAGGCTGGATGGGGCTTCCAGCAACCTGGTCTGGTGGGAGATGTCCCTGCCCAGGGCACAGGGATGGAACAAGATGGTCCCTTCCAACCTAAACTATTCTATGAGTATGTCTTCATTAAATTACAGTTCAAATGATAACATCCAAAAATTACTTTAAGAACTTAATTACACATCACAGATTAACAGAGATCTCCAAGATAGCTGTATGCTTGCTTCAACAACTCACCAAACACACAGCGTATTAGCTACATCCATTCAAATCTCCTTTTGGTATTGACAGGACTATACATGAATTCAAGGACTGCAGACTTCACTATGATGTCCAAATTTGCACGTTATGCACACTTTTAAAAGCATTACTTAATGATTTTCATAAATCTCTGAGTTGTATTTTACAGATATAAAAAGTAACCCAGGGTGTTTGTATTATTTTGTTTGGTCAATTCTGGTCTTAATTCCGAATGCTTGGCACGAGATAAAGTTGACATACTTTGGATTTAGTTTTCTTTCATTTTTTTCCATCTGTAAAGAATTCTTCTTCCAGAAAAGGAGAGTCAGAAAAGGTGATATTTAGGTCTATCCAAATAGCAGGTAGGAGAGACATTTTCCTATAGAACACTTTGGTCCCTTTTCCTTTCAGAGTCTGAACATGGATCTGACAACAGTCCCTCTGCCTGCATTGCTGAAGCACTGACCATTACAATATCCATGTTCAGCACTTAACCTTTTTTCTCATTACCTCTTAGTGTGCCCCAGCAGCAGCTTTCTCCTTTAGCAAAGCAAAGGCTGAATAAATCCCAGGTGTTATTAGAACACAGCAAAGCAATCCACCCATTAAATGAGCACACTTGATAGCTGGGTACCTTTAGAATGAAAAGTCTGAGGGCTCTACTTACAGTGATACAAAGAGTGCTCTTCTGTTAACACAACACGCACACTGAAAGCTTCCCAACACTATTTGGATGCATTCTCAGCCAGCTGAGCCTTTAAACCAAGGTTAGTGCCATCTGGCAGCATCCAGACTGATGTAAAATAAAAATAAAAACTTTTAAAAAGGAACAGAGATAAAGCTTGGTTTTGGTCAATTCCCTTGAATTATTAACATAATAGATTTGGCTGACAGTGATACCAGTCAGCACATCTGAATCTGTAAACTCACTGCACCTTTTTTACCACATTTAGAGTATGAAACAAACTATTTTACTAGTGATATCAGATTTACTATGGCCAAATAATTAGACTCATACAAGTCATAACGGGTAGTCTCAGTTCAATTATTGTCTTAAATCCATGTTACTGTAAAGCCAGAGGTGAGAATTAATACTATTGTCAAATATTTTTAAGCTATATAGTTATTTAGTCATATAGTTATTTTATGTTATTTAGTTATTAACATATTATCATGTTGTTCTTGATTTCTAGAGTCTTGAACAAACACAATAACAAAAATTAAAAGCAATATATAAATCAAATTTATTTGAAGGGGGAAGGGCATCAGGTTGTCAGGGTAAAGAACGAAACCCAAGAGAAACAATATTGGACGAAAAGCCTCAAAAATTCAAAAGAGAACAGCCACTGTTCAGGTGCAATTTATAGGGCAAAACCTGTCTGTGATCCTGGAAAAGGCACTCAAGTGTTATTCTTTGAAGTTTAGTATGGCCTAAATAGCATAACTTATTCATTTTGCATGTGCCAAATCCCTTCTGCAACACGAATAACCATCAATGCTTCAGAAATGAAGATACATACAAGATCGTTTCCATTCTTTATTAATTGCATTTTTATTACCAATCATACACATGCTACCTTGGACAATTTTTAGCATTATATACCAGGACTGTGGAAATGCAGTTGGTCTACCAAATGTTCTGTCTCCTATTCTTCCAAGAAGCATGGAATTATGAAAAACCAAAATGGTCCTTATCTCCAATTTGAAAACACACTGGCCATTCCTGGGCTGCATTAACTACAAAATGGTCAGTATTTCCCAGAATCTGATGTAAGAAACTACCCCAGTATTTGCTCAGACACTGTTTGAGATTCAGAGCACAATGCTGTTCACTAGCAATTATGGAAAGAAGCATATCAGAAAAATCAAATTGGGGGCAACAAGAAAACCTTGTTTTATTTAAATATTAAGCAAGTAGCATATTATTCCTGGTTAGGACCCTAATTCTGCAAAGCACTTACTGAAGTGCTTAAATGTAAAACCCAAATGGAAAGGTATTCCATGTATCAATTAGGTCACGGTTGCAATGGAAGAAAAAAAAAGAAATATCAAAATTTATCTTTCATCTCAGTAGGCATACAAGCACAAGGCAAAAATTGCAGTGTTGAGGACAAAAGACATTATGAAAACGGTCACTGCTAAATTAGTAAGGGTACATACTAATACTATAGTTAGTATAAGTGTACAGATCCTACGAATGAGAACATTTTTTGGAATTCAAGAAACATCATAAGGAAGATGTCACTGAATCACTATCCTTGTATTAAAATCCCTTGAGATATATTTGGATTTATGTTACTAAAGGTGGTATTTTTTTTCTTTTGCTAAAAAAGTACAGTGCAAGCCTTTTTCCAAACATCCTCCTCCTCCCAAGAGAGTCTTGCTCTCAGGAAAACAAAAGGTATGTGCCTCTGTGTGAGGGGATAACTAGCGGTAATTAAGAAAAATATATAATTATCTATCTAGGTGATTCTCTTAAAACAAATAAACAAACCAACCAAAACACACAAAAAAAAAAACAAAACCCAAACCCAAAAACCAAACACAAAAGCCCCACGAACCCCCCAATCCGGGGAGTTTGCCCAGCCCCTGAGATCCAAAACTTTGGTGACACACCACATGTGACTGTCTGAAGCTGAAACTCTTAGATCAAAAAAATTCAAATCAAGATTAAATATGAACCAAGCTATCACTAAATCTTTCACTAGAAAGTCAGATTTAAGTATTCCTGAAGAAACACGTATCACAAGCGAGCTTTTACTGATGGGATAAAATACATGTAATTGCCTGTCTGAAAACACTGCTAGATACAGGTACCGTACTTTTTTAAAATATGCCTGCGTGTATCCAGATCTGGCATCTCTCATAGGTCTTAGCTCTCTTTCTTTCCATGTAATGAGCCCTGTTCCATGAAGCAACTTCAGCTCAGGGAAAATGCAGCTCCTTTACCACCCATTGGAGACTCCCCACAAAACCCCCACTGTTAGTCAGTTCAATCAGATTAGAAAGGTAATACTCAACAAAGAAACAGAAATAAGTGAAGAGAGATCAGGTTTATTCAACAGAATATACCCAGTAAAGAAAAAAACCACCATCCTCCCTCTCCCCTCTCCCCCGCTTCCCGCCCCCATTATTATTATGCAGCAATAAGCAGAACATAACAGAACTAGACTAATCATTGCAAAACTCATGAACACTAAACTAGAATTAGGTTTTAAGTTTACAAGACATACAGTTTAAGCAAGATAAAAACCTTACGTATTAGAGAGTTCTTTGTGTCAGCCAGCTGCTGCCAGCTTGTCTGTCTGTCTTTCAATTTCTCAGAAAGGTGTGTATGAAAATCTAAATGAAATAAAACAAATACATTTTAGAGATGGCTCTTTTCCTCCTTTTCTTACATTCCATTCACTTTTGGTATAATACTTCCAAAAGCATGTTTCACCTCCTCCCACCCAAAGCACTTCTGAATATTGAAAAAAAAACCCCAAAATTACTCATTATTATCTAGAGATCAACAATTATTTTATCTTGTTATCAATGACATATAAAAAGGCAAATGAGACGCAGTAGTATCAGTGAAACCTTGCTTTACAGGAGGTATATATACCCACTGGCAGTATCATTAACCACAAAAGGACAGAGTGCATGAAAATCTGACTATAATACATGTGCTAGAATTTAACCTGAAGTCCATGAGTTTCCAAACATGCTGTATAATACGTATTTAAGATCATACTAACTTATTTTTAGTGTATTAGCTATTAATTCTATAGCCAAGTATCTATCATTACATACTTCTAAAATGTAATTTCTATTATCTAAAAACAGACATTTAAGATATATTTGGAAAATGGAAACTTTGAGCTGTAATAAATCACTTCTTACATGTTTATTGCAGCACTGTGATGACTTCTACATTGACTATCAACATGGTCAGGCGCATTCTGCTGCATCTCAGCTAGACTTGAACCAGTGAGACTACACTGTTACAGGGACAGCAATATTTTTTGTCGACTCTTAAAAACTCCCCAGTTTTCGGAAGACAGATTTTAATATACACCAAAAAAATAATCCTTTAGTTTTGAATAGTCTTTCTTTTTGACTAAAGAGAAAACAGGTTTTTTTTTTTGGTTGTACAACTGCTTCAAATATACCTGGATTTTTTAAACATGAAGTAATTAGGGATTCCTCTTACATTCCTCTTCCTCCAACTGACAATTGTTACTGCATTTCATAGTAACAACAGGAGAGTTTTCAGATATAGTGAACAGGAAACATAAAACCTATTTTTATTTATTTACATTAACTTCCTTGCACAAAGTACTAAGACAAGAAGCCTAATAATTAATGTATGGTCACTTAAATTTTCGTTCTTCACTGCCTTTAAGGCTTTACTAGGAAATTATTTTACTTGGTACATGTCAGGTTCAAGTCCTTACTATTTATTTTTTTATAGGATAATAATATAATCTTCTACCCAAGAGTCACCAGAATCAACAAAGAATGTGTTCTGTACCACATGAATTTATTATATGCAAAGTAAAAAAGGCAAGGTATTGGAGCTTAAAGATAGAAAAACAGCTGACCAAAACTACTTTGTATACCAAAGATGTAAGAGAACAAGTTCATTATTTGTTAGGAGCACAAATATTTTGGACCTTAAATGCCTGCAACAGAAATAACATGAAAGACTGACAGCATCTGAGCTTTACATTACTGGCTTTGGGGTAAAAAGTAGCTTTGAGGGACAAGGTATACTTTTACAAATAATAAAAACCAAATAGTTTACTAAACTGGCTAAATGTCCTCTTGCTACACATGAAATACAAGTTTGATGTGGTAGGACTCTAAGTAATTGTCCTGGTTTGAGGTAAAATGAACCAATTTTCTGTTTTACAGTTTTGCTTTCTTAGCTAGGCCTCTCCTAGTTAGCTGGGCTCTGAAATTAACAGCACATTGTGCGGAGCTGTTCCATCTCACAGTGATAAGACCTGATTGTACCGGGGGATGGTATGCAGAGAGGCCCTTGTTTAGACTTATTGCTGGAAGAACCAAGGTCAGATAATTTTCGTCGTTCACCCGTTGGAGGGTCCCGCCTTCAAGGAGGAGCGGACAGGACAGGTGACCCAGGACTGACCAACAGGGGTATTCCATCCCATCAGCATCATGCCCCCCTATAAAAGCTGAAGGATCAACAGGTCAAGCCTTCTCTTCTTCTTTCCGGCTCTTCTTTCTACCTCTTCTTTCCCCTTCGTCTTTGATGGCTGACGTCCAAGGAGGGCCCTG
>VZRU01010768.1:15596-167533 GCA_013398155.1 Pedionomus torquatus
AAAGGGAGGGGGGTGGGGGGCATCTGTCGCTCAGGGTTTGGTGGGTTTGGCTGAAACCGCGACAGTAATTTTCAGGTATTTTGGCTCATGCCTAACCAGTTCAGGTTTAGTTTTTGATGACACAGGCTTTTACTTCAAAGCAAGCAAGGAAAAAGGTTTTCTAGAGTGCCCTGTTGAAAGATAACTGTAAGAACAATACACAAGTAAAACAAAGAAATGCGAAGAAAAGGACTATCAATATGAAAACTTTTATAAATAAAAAAAAATAAAGAATTGCAAATGTCTTCATTTTGGTGTTAGACGCAATTTTCCCTAAAATATGGTGCTAAGATTAAGATTATTCATATTTTAAAACAAGGAGAACTTAATATAAGGAAACACATGCATACACAGGAATGTATCAGAAAGGAAGTAATGGAACTGTTTTCCTAAGCTTTTTTTCCTCTTTTCTTTTTATATGTGAAAACGGGACCAAACTCAGTGCGATTTTTCTGCAGTACTTAAATTAAACAATGTTAGTAGCTTGGAATGTTAAAATTTCTGTTATATCACATCCTATAGTATCCAAATTTTTGAAATCTTTACTGTCTCTACATTTGTCTTAATACAGTTTTTGTTTTCATTCGTCTTTCAAAAGGAATAAACAGAATTAATCCATCATTACTTTATCTACTGAGATTTTATCTCATTACTCTTTAAGCTTGTCTGTGTTACTGCATCTGCTGTTTTCTTTTTTGACCTCTCTATGGCCACTTTGGGAAGTTTGATCCTTGCAAGCACAAGGCGTACTGAAGAGGACAACAAACTGTTCCCTCAGGGAAGCTGAGCCATCCCTCTTTTTGGTGGGAAACATCTAAAACCAATGGCTAAAACATAAGTTCCTAATCCTTGTTTCTCCAACACCTAAAAAAAAACGTAGAAGTTTTTTACCAGTACCCAAAGGAAAGAATAATTTAAATGCTGAGACACTTTAAAAATAGTGTCATCTGAAGGGAAGTCTCCACAGGTATTACCTTCCTTTGACACTAACAGGGAGTTAAGCCTAATTGCATTTAGGGTTATCTCTAGCACCTACACTCAGAATCAAACATCCTCACGAGGACTATTGTTCTAACTAATCTACTTATTAGGCTTTTATTCACATTTAGTACAGTCTTTTATGAAAAACATCTCAAAGGGATAGTAATGGATTTTGCAATTACCAGACAGGAAAGAATAGACTATGACCTACTATTTTTGGCCTTGCCAAAAATTCAGAAAAAAATAATAATCTTTTGGATGTATGTATCTTTAGGTCAATAAGTGAATTCTACTCCCTATCAGACACTTTATACCTGTAAAAGGGAAACATGTGCGAACTTCCTATGCTTTCCTCTTATACGTTCCTCTAAGACAGACCTCCCCCCAGTGTCCACAGGCCCATTTGCTCCTACAGTAAGGGGCAGAGAGAAATCTCCTTTCCCTCCATTACTTTCAAAGATGAATTAGTCGTGGTTTTCAGCTTGCTGTCTCAAGTTCTGGTTTAGGTTATGAAACAATGAAAACAATGCCAATACAGCTAATTTTAAATAATAGTGTAAATACCAGCAACACCTTTTGAAAACTGAGAACACAAATACCGCAACTCCTAAAGTGGTCTCCTGTGACATATCTGATATTCAGAAAAGCTGCTTCTCTTCTGCACAGCATTTACCAAACTCATTTTCTTCTTTCCTCACAGCAGCCTCTACAGGAACCGAAACTCCACTTCCACCATTTTGTTACTTTCTAACATTTACTAATTCCCCTCACAGCCCAACGCACTCCTAGCGGGCCCTCTGGCGAGGCCTACACCATACCTTCTCACTGCCCAACAGACAGGCTGACAGCAAAAGCCTCCCATTACTCTCCCCGTTCTCATTCCCTCTCTATCTTCATTCTGTGAAACCAGGAGGCACCTCAGAACACCAGGCACTGAGGATCCACCACAGCCCCACAGGACACGTCTTCCTCTCAGGAAAGAGGCTGGTCAACATATATCATGGAGGTCTTCATTTGTGGTTCTTCTTTCGAGCTGGCCTTACAGCCACTCCTAACTGTTCCCTCTCCAGGAACAAGTATCATTCCTGTTTTTCCTTTCTCCTTCCCCTTACAGGGTTAGTCAGGTACTCTGCAATATTGCTTTTTAAACTTTCACAACAGGCATCAATATTTGCTATCACTACAGTACATAAACCGCTCTTAAAAAAGATAAGGCATTGTTTATGGCTCAACAGACTGAAAACTGCTGTTTTGTTAATTGTGGCCCAGCCTCAGCCAGCCAAAGAGAACCAGGGCCGCTCTCTCAACCAACTCCCCACCTGTGGGGGAGAATTGGGAAAAATAGGCAAAACTTGGGGGTCAAACTAAAGGCTGTTTAACAACAGGAAGAGAAAAACACCAACAAAGGCAGGGGTAGAGGAATGAACACTCAGGATTAGCTCACCTATTGGATCCTGGAAGCCCCAGCCCTGCTCCAAGCAGTGACCTTGTGGCCATCTCCAGGCTATAGACCAGGCACGGTTCCCAGGGTGTGAGCACCCACATCCCCTAAGTTCTTGGGGAAAATTAACACTGTCACCACCAGAACAAGGACAGTTTTATAAGCCTTGCTTTCTTCACCCATAATTCTCATGCCTCTCTGTCAACATTCTTCTAGAAAATAACTCTGGGAATTTCAATATGAACAGAGCTTAATTATCCTTCTAAACTCTGTTCTCATTTTTCCTCTTCCACTTATCAAAGTGGCATAACTCTATTTTTATTAGTCATAAACAATAATAAGATGGTTTATTTCTATAGTCTAGTACTTCAGAAGCATTAAAAAAGGCCTTACAAATAAATACCTTTAATTTCTCCAGTTGCTTCCCACAAAACCACCCAGTAACAAACACTTGCTCCATTTTTATCACACCTGTGTGGCCGAGGCTCATCCCAACCATCTCTCTAGCACTTCCAGTGAGCTCAAGTTGCTCCTCTGTTAGCGCCTCAGTGTGTTTTCACTGCTATTTGCTCAGCGCTTAGTACTGATCATTATAGTTTTTGAGGACTAGGACAAAAACTGCACCAACTGACAGAACACCCTCTCACTACCGGACAGGTCCAAGCTCCACATTTTCCTCAATGATTTTAAGTTTTGTTTTTTAATCACATTCGCCCTTAATCTTGTGGATCAAGCGTACTGGACAGACATAACATGCGGTACCCTAACCTATATGCACACCATTTCTGGAGGCAAATAATGATTTTGAAGACATCAGAAAAAAGTCACATAAAAATCACACACAAAAGTATTGGAATAAGAATTGTTCTGTAATAAAAAGGGTCATACAATTTTTCTTTTCCTATATTGTCTTGACAGAATGTTTATCTGCTGTTTTGCCCTATCACCTTCTGTTGCACTTCTCATATCCAATGCTTTATCTTTGACAAAAGTTGTATTCAATTTTTTTCTCACATTTGCTAAGCCGATTAAAATAAAAAAAAGCTTTAATTACATCTCAAGCAGAATTACTCTCCAAAACATCCACACGACTTACTTTAGTTTTTGAAAGTATACACTTAAATATGTTAACACACCATCAAATATTCATGCAAGAATGAATGACAAACACTACCAAAACTCTCCATGCTCTAGTATTAGTTCAAGGACATTTGAAAGGTTACTGTAGTTCAGTGAACACACCAATTTCCCTCTCCTCAGTCTGCCAAAGGTAAGGTTGCAAGATGAAAGTCAGAAGAAATTTTTGGCTCACGTTGCTATTTATGATGTCTTAATATTACCAAACACAATGAGCAACAGATCCACTGCGCCAGAAACTGCTTTTTTTCCGAGCACACAGCCCATATTTAATACAGAATCAACCAAGCAATTAGCTACATTAGAGACAACAGTGCAGGACTTAAAATGACAAATACCCTCATTTCGTATTTTCATTTCCTAGGGACTAATAAAAGCATTAGGGTTACTGGTACCGTAAGAATCAGAGACATGCATAATTTGTATCACCACTTAGAGGAGTGCACAGATTTGTCTATTTCTTTGCACAGAAGTCTGTCTACACTTTGAATTTGAAGTGAACTGAATATAAGTTTCAAATTGATATTTTTAAAGCCAAATTAAATTGTTTCTATTTGCCTTATTTCCAAAAATAATTAAATACAGGCCTTCTTAAGACCAAATGAATACATCCATACAGGAGTTTCAATCAATTTCACAATACTACCTTGAAGTCACACTAAAAAATTGCTTGTACTTTGGATTAATCTACTCAAATGCTCCTGAATAGTTAAGCCCTAACATCTAAAATATTCAAATTCTCTCTTAATTCAATGCAGTCATTGACTTGCACACAAAGAAAAACTTCATCACATTTTTGCTCTTCTTCATACTGTTCTCTTCTGATTTTATTTTACTTTCTAAAGTAACGGTCAATTTAACAACTATTACTTCATGCTGTTAGGAATGGGTTTGTATGCCCATACAGGTCAATGACTCAGGTCTGTGACATTCCCCCATAACTTATAAAACCATAAGCCACAATTCTCCTGGAAACAGTTTATTAAAAACTAAGAAAAGGTTCAGCCTGAAGTAGCAACTACAGGTACTCTAAGGTTTCTTTCTCTTTCTTTATTCCCTCCTCCACTCCAGTTGTTCCCTCAATTAACACTTTACTATTAGTTCAGCCTCTGTTCCAATGACTATGTTTTTAGATCTTAATGCCTGGAAATCAAGAAGTAAATAAAATTACTAAATCCAGTATCCTTGCATAAAAACGACAATAAAATTCACAGTAACCAAGTTTTACAATAAAAGTAGTCAGGTATAAATTTGGAGAAGGTTATATACACTGTACTACAACCAATCAACACTTCAATTAAAGCATCCACTGCTGTTCCTCATCACTTTTGGCAGCACACAAAACTATGCAAATAGAAACTGTATAGAGAATGCTAAAAATAACTTGAAGTCTCAAAAAGAATTCCTTAAAAAGAATTTTCTCCTTATTGTGGGGTACATATTGATATCCTGTACTTTTTCAGCCTGCAAGTATAAAGAAAGAATATGTCTACCAAAGCGCTACAGAAAAAATTATGTCACATACTAAAAATTATCTGCCATGTACTACTTTGCTGCTTCTTTCGTAAGCGAATAAACCACAGTTAGCTGCTCTTCTTAAGGTTGCGCTTCTTTTAATTTAGCAAGTAATGTCAGCAGAAGGGAGCACTGTGACACCTGTGAAGTAAACATTAAGGGATTAATAAAACCATGGAAAGAAGGTTTTCCAGTACAAGCATGAAATTCCAGTAGTGCTGAATTATTATAACCACATATTGGGTATTGTGTCACCCTGCCCCTCCTCTAAAACAAACAAAAAAGTGAACTGACAAAACACGAGTTCTTCTGTCCAAGGAAGAGTAAAGCTCAGACATACGGACAAAAGAAGGTAAGATTGACCAAAGTGCTACCACATTAGTCCTACTGACATATTGGGCACTGATTTCAATGCCTTACATTTCCTCTACATTTCTAAAGCTCTAGCTCATCTAAAAATTGACTAATCCCCTAAAAAAGACAAAGAAACACCAAAACAAATACATACAATTATTCCCAGGGAGCTGGTGATTGAGATCAATGTCCTAGCAATAATAGTGCTTTACAAAACAAAACAAACAAGCTCTTAAAATAATAACTTCAGCATCTGACATCCTCATTGAACAGTTACATTCTTTGCTGTTAAGAATTAATGTTTATTTTTAAATTGGTATGGCAAGTTAATTGATGAGCCTCAACCACCTTTAGACCTGCTTTTACTTACTTTTCTATCAGGGAAAAAAAAATCAAATTACACTTTTCAAGTAATTTAGTTGGTAAAAACCTAATTTTTCATCTGCGCCTGTAAATAATTCTGAAGCAGTGACTGATACACAAGTCGAGAAGCACAGTTGCTGTCTCACTGTGGTATTTGCTGGGGAAAAAATTACAAAGGACAAGATTTCAGTCTCAAATTTTACCAACTATCTCCTCAGCCTCTATAATAAGATCACCTACAGCTTGGAAACGAGATTATTCCCAGTATTCTTTAACAAAGAATGTAAGTACAACCTGTAGCGAGTCAGATCAAAATCTTTTATCACATCTCTAGCCTAAGGAAAAGTATAAAACTAGAGTGAACATATGAACATAATCCTTCAGAATAGCCTCTGAAACTCCAGGAGTTTGCTTCTCAGATCTCCTAAATTTTTTACTCAGCAGCACCAGTTGGATTTTTCTTTAATCAATTTCTCAAGTCCGGGTTTAAACTAGTGTATTTTGTTAGTATTTACAAAGTCTTGGGACAAGAAATCAAAGAACTATACTGAATGTTATACTAAGTAGTTTTTTGTTCACTTTGGATTTGCCATTTGTTAATGTGATGTTGTACAGTTCCCACATAGGCAAAAGTAGTGAATGATCCCTCCTTATTCAGCTCTTCAACTGCTCTTCCCCAAATCCATAGCACTGTGCGGGGTTGCTGTGACCCAAGTGCACGACCCAGCACTTGGCCTTGTTGAACCTCATCCCACTCAGCCCATCTATCCAGCCTGTCCAGATCCCTCCACAAAGCCATTCTACCATAAAGCACATCCACACTCCACACAAGAGTGTCTCCAATCATGTCACTGCAGTGACACTCTGGAGCATCACACCAACCGTGTCACCAATTGCTGTATTTTTATAACAAAGAATACTGAAATATTAAAGTAATTATTCACAAGAAAACTATGTCATACCTTGTGTAACACATCTCACCGGCTCTTACCTTTTCCAGTTCTACTGTATCATTCTTAAAACATGAAAATGAGAATTCAACATATCATTCAAAGTATGGACATCCCACACCTTTATACAATGGCAGTGATGATATTTTCTGCTTTGGTCTTTATATAAAATTTCACCTGCTTCCTCTTGTTTGCATTACTGTAATATCGTATGGATATTTTTCATAGCTGGGAAAAGCCAGAAGAATTGTCTGGACAAGACAGACATACATAAACATATCGCAAGTTCAGGTCGCGCACTGTTAGAAAGCATCACACACAATGACTCAAAAGGGGTAACGTTTTAGAGTAAACAGACACCACTTTCTACATGTAGCAGAAGGATATTTATGATGTGGATAACATTGTAATATATTCTATCTTAAGCTATAAATATTGAGTCATGTGCTAATTGACCTGGCTTCCTTTTCATTTTAAGTGTATTTTTAGTTATTTCCTGTTGATTTATGTTTCATTAGAATTTCAGGAGTATGTCCTTTTGAAGCCTGCTGGAGACTGAATGGACACACGATGTTTCGCAAAGAACACCTAGGCATTTTTATCCAGTGTTCTCTCTCTCAATGTCATACTTCTAATAGAAGCTCAACTGAACAGCAAATTGGCATCATTTGCTTATGTCTTTATCATACCTTCACAGGAATTTAAATGCATCTATGAAATAGAATGAACATGAACAAATGCACTGACTGGTAGTGCAGTCTAATGACTACAATCCACAAAGGAAAGGAGAGTACAGTGTCTCTGATTGCTGCCACAGCATGCTGCAGTGGTCAATATTAGCAGTGTTCTGTGTACCTTATTTTTGAAAATCAATTTATATACAAGTACTGTGAAAACTACCCCGCTATTCATGCAGAAGAGCTTGGTGTAATTCTGTTCCATAACCTTGTGGTATGACATGTAACATTTCATGTAGACAACTAAAGAGATTATATTGACGTGAAATAGAAAAGACAACCCACCTAAGAAAAAAGTCCTCTGAGTTTCTCCAGTCATGTAGAAAGTATTTCCTTTTTGGAGAATTCTGAAGTTAATTTGCAAAAAGTGGAAATTGTTCTCAAAACAGAAATGTAACCTTAGTGAAATGAGGTCTATTGTTGATTGTTTTGGTATCAAAATGGACCATAAAACTTCAAAACTTAAGTATGGATTTCCGAAGTTCAGAGCAATTAATTAGTAGCCATTTTTTTTTGTTTTGCCCCTTCTCTACCACTGAATTAAGTTACAACATTAGATTTTTGTATAACAAACCAAGCACAAATTATGGCATAATAACCTAGTTGCAAATGAAGGCTCAATTACAGTAATGATCTTGATAATTATATTAGGACAGTCTAGGTTTCCCTACAGCTCTCTATTTTTCAAATTTACACAGAGTTGTGAGCATGATGACAGCTCTGTGTGCTCATAAGACTATTGTTACTTTACCCTGTCTACTTTTGGCTACTTTAGCATGCTCCTCAAATTCAGTTCATGAAGCTCCAGTTTTCATGTATTTTGTCAGTCACAGTTTATCAAATGCATTCTGCTAAGGCAGCTGTTAGGACAAGATTCAGCAATGACAAGCCTTCTTAGCTCCTGTTCATAGGATGCTTAAGTCACCAACCCTTATTTTCATCTCTGAGAAGGAGAAATACTCCAGCTAGAAAAGGCTCTACCTGTTCACTAAGCAGGCAGTTGAGCCACTGTGTTGGCAAGGCTACTGATCAACAGAACTAGGAGTACCGATAAATTCTCAGCAGCCCATTTCTGCCTACTTTTTCCTTATCATAAGTGTTATTCTGAAAATACTACTGGCACTCTGCACCTAGAAGTGATTCAGTAAAAAGATACAGTGCAGGTTGTCAATTTATCCTGAAATAGCCTCTAGTGGATAGATAAAAGCCATCTAAACCACAGCAGAAGACAGAGCTATTACACAGAATTGCCAAATCCCCCACAAAACATTCCAGACAAAATTCCAGCCTCTGTTACACACACATGCCTAGTGATGATAGCATACAGCACTATTTATTCAGAAAGCCAAAGATCAGTGCATACTGAAGGATTTTCTTACAAATCCTGGAAACTATGAACTTCATAGCATCTCAATCCATATAAATGTTGTGGTATTTCATAAAGGCTAAAACTAGAATTATGCCAAACTTGACTTTTAACATTAGTTCTGTATTGCCTAAAAGAATGTTAATTTATAACGACAATTCGTGACCAGGGAAAAATAGCGTAAATCTGATTTCTTCTTTTCATTGTTCTTACAGTCTGTGTTTCACACACCTATTTAGAAAACATGATTGCGGATGTGGTCCAAATTCATTACCTTATCTGTGTCCATATCAAAAGAATTTAAAGGAAGAGGCGAAGTTGGTGAGGTATCAGGAGACACACAATTAGACTTCATTAACCCAGAAGAAAATCTATTCCCAGATAGTTACTGGTAAGAGGTAAGACTGAAAGGATTATCAACAGACCTAAAATAGATTAAATAAGTACGCAGTTATTATTTCTGATAACGGTACTTCAAAAGTTACCAATGATGTTGGGCAAACAGCTCTGCTGGATTTTCTTCCTGCAGCACAAGAACATAACAATCAAACAGCTTTCTAAGTGCACAGGAAAAAATCCATCTCTGTGCCTCTCATTGCTATTTTTAGGATACCTGCATCACCTCCCATTTGGGTGGAAGAGGAAATAGGAGAAAAATAGATGCAAGAACACTCCAATTCTGCAATCTGCTGCAATAGCTCTGGGGACTCAGGGGCAGCAGGACTACAAAAAAAGCTAAGTTGAATAAACCATAAGAAGTCTCTTGAAAATGTTTTTTTTGGTGGTTGTTTTTTTTCTGTCTCTGATGTTTTGCATTCTCTGTTTTGGATAAGCTATTTCTGTAAAACTAAACTAAACATTCTTATGAATCTATTTATGTAACCATTCAAGCTATTTCCTTAGAGTGAGCCCTGTTATACTTATAAGTGAGAAACTGAGGCCACATAACATTGCTCTGGCTTGACATCCCTGCTCACTCCCACAACAGAAGACATCTCAATCTGTCTAAAACTAGTGGTGAAACGGGTGTCCCTGAGTTAGCTAGTCTGCCCAGAAGGATAAGGAAGAACAAAGCAAATTAGACCTTGAGGTACACAAGATAGGGTTTGCAGAATGTAGTAAGGCCCAGTATTCCACAGAGAGAACTCCAGTAGCTCAGGTGGGCACTGAACAGACGGACAAAGTCTGAGCAATTAAAACTAATGCAGGAGTGAAGCTATGCCAACCAGAACAAATCTGTGAAGAAGTCATTCCAGCGATGGAGTGACTCTACCTTTCGAGTAAACTTGGCTAGTCACCTAAAAAGGAAGGGAGTTCACCTTTTGCCACTCGTGACTCGCTGAGGCCTTGGTATCAATGTGAGACTCAAAGTAACCAACGTGTTCTATATCTTAACTCAGTATTGCATGTCCTAGAGCTGCTGTTCTGACACCTAAAAAAGAATAAGAGCAAGCAAAGCTTTTTGTGATACCTCCTAGCTATCATGCCTTCCCTCTCTCAACAGTCTTTCATCATAACACATGTAACGCTCCCTTAAAGAAAACCAGGATTTACATCTTCACTCCCTTACATTACAAACAGAATAACTGGTCCAAGAGAAGACAGAATTCAATTAAAACCAACTCTATATTAGAGAGTGGGGCAGAAGAGATCATCTATGTAAAAGAAAGTAATGAGTTTGATGTGTACTGCAGGAGGAGATGAAGCTGTAAAGGTAAAGCCACAAATGGAACGTGAAGTAACATTGCAAGACAGGTTCTGCTGGGCACATTAGCAAACATTGGTACATAACACACCAAAAGTAAAAAGATTTCAGCTGAAGAATGCATACAAAATTTGAAGTTGAACAATGTAGATAATTTGAACATTAAGGTGTCTGAAAACAAGACTTGTGAAAAATTGCTTAGTCTGCAGTAACCAACTATAGGTTAGAAAGAGAAATAATGATTTAAATTTTAGCAACAAACTGATATTGAATGCTCCAAAATATCTTCTGTTCTTCTGTTCAATCACCTGACTTGTGTTTGTCCACCGCACAAGGAATGTAAGCACTTCACTTGAGGTTGTAAATACTACTCCAGAAGCAAGGAATACTACAAACAGTGCTCAGCACAGCAGACGAATACAAGTTCTGTTGTGGATCTGAGCCAGCATGTCCCTGCCAACACTGTTTCTATGAACTGAATATAAAAAACAGGGGTTCGTTTAATTATTTAGTCATCACAGTGACTGAGAGAAGTTCAACCAAGCCTTCAGACAGATCCTGTTCCTTGTTTTCTTTTTCTTCTTCCCATTCTCTATATACACTGAATTAACTTAGCTGTTCATAAAAAACAGTACGTCATGTTCACAGCTAGTTTTCCTGGTGAAAAACTGCTCAAAAAAACCCTACACAGGTAAATCCTGTCTCTTCATTGCACATGCTATTTTGGCATATAAAGGAGCAATAAACTCAAAAACCTGCAGGAAAAGTTGGAACAAGATTCAGCATACCTGAAAAGACAGGTAAGTAAATGAGAAAGCAAACGCCTACAACATAATTAGTTACAATTATGTTAGATTGAGGGAAGAAACAACTCAAAAGCTGCAAGGACTAGGAATCCGAGAGGACTGTCTTGAAGAAATATGTCCACATTGTAAAAAGTGCAGCCAAGCATTTTATTCCTGCAAGACAAAAATTTAACACCTCACACATCCTGGAAGGATAGATACCATCCAAGCACTAAGAAGACTCTATTTAATATGAGGCAGGGGAGGGGGCTGGCCCCACAGATAAGTCATATTTCCTCTACCTTGACACTCCTGTAAGCTTCTGCTGTCTTTTTGTGCTGGCCACAAACACTGAACACACGGCTATTTTTCAATGGATCCAAAGTGTGCATTAGGATGGAAAGCATGCTTTACGTATAAGATACAACATGGAACTTCTAGTTCACGAGCTAATGTAAAAACAAGTCAAGAGATAAATTTAAGCACATAATAAGAAGAACTTTCACATGTCAGTAATTATTTTTAGATTTTCTTTTTAGTATTAGCCCTTAGATCAATTTATATCAGTCTGAAAAAAGCTGCTTCAAAAAATAATTTTCCTCTAAGTCTGTATTATCTCCCAAATAAACAAAGTTAACGTGGTATCTCCCCTCAGAAGCAGGCATACTCATACTAAAATGTATTTTCTACGTATGGTGCGCTTAAATGAACAAAGCATTAATGTGCACAGTATGACAGAAATTTTTGTGTATTTGTCAAGAAAGCGGAACAAAGACAAGCAATAACAGGACTCCTGCGGAGTGAGATGTTACTTGAGCACTTCCAGCAAGCTGACCACTCAATCCCTGTTCGCTTCTTCAGGAAAGCAAAGAGAAGGTAATAGAAAAGTATTCCAGGCTTCCAGAAGGCTACATGGAGATAACACAGGCAGGAGAAGACAATTCAAGTGAGTCAACAGGTCACTAGAAACCTGTTTTCTCAACAGAGACAAGAATGTGTCTCAGCCCAGAAACAATTGCCCTATTGTTATTTCATAGTTTCATACAATGGTTGGTGTTGGAAGTGACCTTTAAAGGCCATCTTGTCCCTGCAATGGGAGGGACATCTTCAATTACATGAGGTTGCTCAGAACCCTGTGGCACTGTGACCTTGAAAATGTTTCCAGGAATGGCGCATCTACCACCTTCTGAGCAACCTCTTTCTTCATTTCTTTTACCAAAACGCCTCTGGTGTGGTGAGTGAGGGACTCAGTGGTCATTAAACTGGGATGTTAAATAACTCACCAGTCACTCGCAGCCCACGAGCGGTACAATGAGTTGGGTTCTTATTTGGTGCATTGAAGGTATTCAATCACATAAAGGCATATATTAGAAAAGACGAGTGAAAACCAAACTTTTACTGCATGCAACGTTGTTTATAATTCATATAGTCTATTTAACTGCTGACTGTTTTCCAACACAGAGAAACTTGCAGCTATAGAACCAGCACTCCTCTGAAGTAGGGACCAAACCGAGTTTGGCAATTATGACGAAGCAAAACCTCTCACTGACAAAGGAAGTTGGAAAGGCACTGTCCCCTCTGGACATCACAGTTTTACAAAGTAGCATAGCATGATACAATTCACACATTCCTTGGTGAAGCAAGGAATTGCACTGAGACATTTTAACTTGTCTTTCACAACTGAAAAAAAGCCTTTTTTTTTTTTGGTCTTCGCTTTTTTAAAATGACTCAGTCTTATTATTTCACCATAAGCATTTGCAAATTAGTTTCCCACGTATCAAATCCCAGGTTTCAGTAATGACAGATCCTAGATAATTATCTGATGCATAGAGACCATCAGGAAAATCACACCTAGAACAATAGCACCTCACAAAAGCTACAACGGCAAGGTGGAACATATTATTTCTCAAAGGTGCAAGTAAGCAATGTCACAGCTAAGTAGCTTTTTCAAAAGCAAGTATGTCCAAGGATTTGACAAAGGTTTGATGACCTTTCCTTCTACAGGCTGACACTGGCAAAACCCTGGTCAACATCTCCAGCATGTGTTTAAAAAAAAATGGTGGATACAATTGTTTTTACCTCACTTAGACCATGTCCAAATTCTTGAGAGTGAAGCCAAACTTCCTATGTCTACAGTCTCTATGCTCTGCAGTGGAGAGCCTCTATTCTCTGCAATGGAGAGAAATAAGCACTCCAGAAACGTGTTTAAACGGAGATTTTGTTCACATAAATGACAGAACTCAAGGCAGAATGCTCTTTCCATGGCAAGTATCCAAAAGCATCTACCACTCTCTACTGACTCTATAACAAAATCAAGCCCTTTCGTTGTGAAACTGCTTCATTAAGCTCAAGCTAGGCACAAAACTATGCTGACTAAACCTGTGCTTTGGACACTTCATTCTTTTAATTCCCAGAACAGAGTGTAAAAACAACCTTGCTAAAAAAAAAAATAATTCTTGCATGACTAAGTAATATAAATTGATACACCAGTCAAAAGCACTAAATCTAAATATTTAAATGTCACTAAGCATGAACAACCCTTGGCTGCATTAAGGTATGAGCAGTTCAACCCAGGCAATGATACACTAGGATGAGAATTCAAAGTCTGTGATTAAGCCTGTATCTCCACTATGTCAGAAAATTCTAGAGAGCCACTTCCATTATTTTTCACCAAATTACTCTTGCTTTGTTCCTGGATTCTTAATGTCCACTCATTGGCACAGGCATGGAGATTCCATAAAGCATCGTTGCTTTGAGGTAAGAAGCGTATAAAGGGCCACAAAATTTTAAAATCATACCCAAAATTCACACCTAATGATTCTTTAACTGGAAAAATGAAACCTTCTTGACATTGAAATAATACACTGACTTTCTGAGTAATTGTGACAACTTATACACGAGATTTGCCATATAACCCAGAGAGAATATACTGAGAGAACATTTACTATAATTCCAGTAGATAAATAATAGTAACTAACTGTAACAAACAGTACATTCATGTGCTGGACTATTTACGTACACGTACAGATTCAATGCAGTATTATATATTATCCTATCAGTTCTATTTATTGAGACAATTTATTTAGACCACCCAATTTTATTTCAAGGTATATGCAGAAGTTTTTCAATATAGTTTTTGAGGATGTAAGTTGTGTATTTTTCCACAACATCTATGACGTTCCATGAGTCTACACCTAAAAATATGAGATTAATGGATCTAAGCAGGAAATTTAGGAGAGTAACTACATGGCATATAGCAAATACAATACATAAATATTGTCGTAGTCTCCCTTACATGAAATTAGGATACAAAAGAAGATTATATCAACAGAAATATGAGATACTGAATTAATTTACCTTCAAATATTACAAGTAGTAAATTTTCTGCTCATTTCCAGCTAAGAATTGTCTTAGTACTAACTATATTAACGTACCTGTACTAGTTAATGCATTTTTATACTATGAAGTTCTTCCCATAACTTTGTGTTTAATAAACATTATGTGTACTGTGATTATTCAGTTTTAAATTTTAATTATCTTGGCTTTCAGAAAATGTTCTCACTGAATGTCACAGTCTAAAAATGATGCAAGTGAGGAATGTTAAAAAGTACCGTTGTTATAAACTCTGCTTTTATTTTTGTTCAGTTCATCTAAGACAGCTAGATATATGAAAAAACAGGGTGCTTATAAAGAATGTTTAGAAGTCGTTATTCAAATGTACCTAGCAGAGCTACACAATCAAGACGGATAACATCTCTCCTACAGGAGAAGCATTTCTCCTTTTTACAATCACCTTTATAATTTAACTAGCCTGAAGATTCTATTGACTGCAAGAACTAAAGATAAAGATAATTTTAATGTTACTGTGAATCAGTTAATTTCTGGTTCCGCTTTTCTTCACCAAACAATTATATCTACAGCCNGAGAGAACTGTATCAATAGCTATGGCAGGAAACCTTCCCCCAGCAGTGACATACTTTATTATTCGCAGACTAAATAAATTGTTTTTTTCTGTATCAGCTTCATTCATCTCTCATCTCCACAAGGCTACTGTAGAACTGGGCTGTAAAACAGAATAAATTCACCTGTTATCATATCATTAAACTTGGTAAGAATTTTTTCATATGTGTTTTTCCTCAGTTATTCTCCTGTATAGGCCCAAAGCCCTACATAACCATTCATACCTTTTTCCCCCCCTTTTTTTTTTGTGCCAGACCATCATCATCTTCAATTACTTGTAGATATAGACTCTGAAGACAGCTACTTAAGGTCATGCCAGTGGGAAATTACAAGTTATCAAATCCCCAACTATATTAAAGGTCTGTAAGAATTTCAGTTCTCCAGCAAGATAATACTTAATTTATCTTGCTTTGCTTATTTTACAACCAGAGGTTTTTTGCTTGATGTTGAGAGCACCATCTTCTTTAATGATATCAATACTATCTATGTGCAATATTCACTCTTCCATAGATTTAATGTTTAATCACTTCAGCATGTCTCTGAACTTACTATTTTGGGGAACAGAAATACAGCAAGAAAGGACAAACTGAGGTGACCGGATAAATGAGTTTCCCAAATCATTAACACCATGAAGAGCAAGGATTCAGTGTGTTACTTCAGCTTCATAGGATATAATTACATGTTTTGATTAGCAGATATATTTTCCCAGCCTCAGGTGTCAACAAGGGTTCAAGTGTATAACATGTATAAATGGGTGCTAATTTTACTAGTTCATGAAAATGTGTTTCGCTAATTACATTTATATCCTTTTAGCCAATTTTCATTCAATATGGCTTCTCTGTAGTACATCTTCCTGTTTATTTCCTTACAATGACATTTGAGCTCTTCCAAATGACACAGGGATTCTAAAATTCAGTAGGCATGACAAGTCACTTCTCCACTGAACATCTGCTGTAGTCATGAAAAAGTAACAAGATTTACAGAAGTCTATACAATTTTTTGGTCATTTCTGCACCTTCATGAATTGCATCCCATGCAGAATGTTATCATCTGGAATTCAAATCTTAAGGTAAGTGCAGTGCTCTTCTTTCACCCAGATGATTCTTGCTAGGAGAATTTTGGATTGTTGACAGCAAAAAAATAAGGGAAGAAGCCTGTTGTGAGAGAGTGAAGCCCTTTACCCTGTTCTGCCCTTTCCTGACAAAGTCCTGGATGTTTTGTTAACAGAAATGGGATGAAGACTGACAATCAAAAGAACCTCTTTTCAGACAGCTAGCCAGGCAATGTTTGGGTAGAAAGGGACCTTTTAAGATCGACTACTTCCATGCCCTAATCAAAACCATTACAGAAAATATTTAAGGTTATGGATTAGAACATGGGATAAAGCTATTAACGGCAAACTGCTGGAAACTGGAATGCCTCAGTAAGAGCACGCTTCTACAACTCACAAGAGTACAACCCAAAAGGTTAACAGCGATACTGTTGTCTGTGTATCATGATCTTTTGAAGTATTTTTCCAAGAGCAATCCAGTGCATGAATAGCGTACAGACCAGACTGTGCTCTCTTCCGTGCACCATCAGTGGGAAACAGAGCAGTACGAAATGAATCCACTACCTCTTCTGCTGCTTATGCCTCTCAGCCCATGGAAAAATGCCTGGTGATGCTGAGCTGCTGCTACCTACAGGCACAGAGCAGCACAAGGGAAGCAAGAACCATTCTAACCAAAACCTTACTCTCTGGGCATCTTTGGTGCATATTTAAACATGAGGCAACTCCCTAAAAGTTATGTATGAAGTTTAACTTTTTAACATGAGATTAACGTTCTCAAGCTAGCGGTAAGGTCTCTTACCTGCCTTGTATAATTAAATGGCTTACATAAAGTCCCAACTGACCAGAGAACATCATTCAATGTCAGCAAACAGCTGAAGACCTTAACAGTTCAGACATTCTCCTCGCCGCGTGGCCTCATGCAGTACTGTGGGCATGGCTGAGGCAAAACTTCAGAGCACATAAAGAGGAACAAAAGGCCACAGAAAATTCCACAGTATGGCTTAAGGAGTTGTGTGAATTTACGCGATGAAGGATTTGGCAAGAGAAGATTCTGAGTAGATTAGTAATTAAGGGGAAAAATCACATGGAAATTACTAACATATTCAGACTGTGTTATTACAGAAGACTGGCATAGGGACTGGATTTATAAGCTTGCCCATAGATCGATATATTCACATTGTAATTACTAACAACTGACAGACTTAAAAAAAAAACATTAAGACTAAATGTGAAAACTTCCATAGCCAATGGATTAAAGAAAAAAAAAAAAAGCCTAACCATGTTGCCAAAATCAAGTATAGGTGATTCACATTTCCACTGAAAATACGCTGAAAGATTATTTAAAGAATAAATACCATCTATTACTCTGATAAGACCTGATGACAATTTATGCTTATTCAGTAGGTAACAAAAATAGCACCTCAAAGCCTAACTGGCACTCAATGAGTACTTAAGCATGTTAAGAATATTTTTAAATAATGCAATACCAATAGCCTTAAAGCGAAAGGTAAGGAAAAGTTAGAATTTTGAACTTGTAATAGGTACACTATGACAAAGAACTGAGCCATACAACACCTCACTGTAGCTGCACGCGAAGCTTATTCCAAAATAAGTTTTAAAAAACAGTAAGTAGACATCTGTAAAATATGACTTTAAAACTGTTATTATATGGCTCACACAACAGACCACATGTGATTTTTTATTTTCTTTCTGATCCTTTGCGTCAGTTATGTGTCTTCAGATTTACCTCGTTGGATGGAAGTACATAATGAAGCAAGCAGATTTATGACAAGAGGCTTCTTTTCTTATGCTTTATTCCAAAGGCTGCAGACAGCTTTACCCTCATTATAGTATTTTAAGTTTGAAAAATTGGAACAATAAGCACATAAATGCAAAGGTATTGCAAATGTGTTCATTGTAATGGAGTCATCAGTACTGTTTAGTTACTAATGGACAAAACCTCTTCTTTTGTATGGCCTTGCCAAGAGTTTCAAGCACGAGCAGCCTCATTTTAGAGAATGAGACTACTCACACATGGAGATAAGTGCATGTTTAAGTGTTTTAATCATGAGGGGCGTAAGTGCACATGTTCTGCCCTTGGCTAAAGAAAATTAAAAATCACAATTTTCTGGGTTTTATTTCTTTCTGCTAAAGTTACTCTTACTATATTCAATAGCTTTTAGCAAGTAGAACCAAAAGCACTGTGGATAGCATAGTATTTCATCTATGCAAAGGTTTAAAAATTAATTTTTCAGGGTTTAAGTGTATATACATCAAATCAAACCTGTTGCCACAACAGACTAATCGATGCATTCATGCTGTGTTACGAACACTAATTACTGGAACCCCTTTTCAGTTTTGACAACTTATACATTAATTTGTTCTGGATTTCTATAGGGATTTTCCATATTTAATTTTCTGATTTAATAACAGAGCAAGATTATACACTGTACTTTTATTTCTGAACATTAGAAACAAAGCACAACATAAGTCAGGAACTCTCAGGGAGGGAAAGCCCTCCTTAAATATCAAGGAGAAAAAAGGAGCAAAGTTGTGCTAAAACTGTTAAGAACCAGATTTGCTTTTACCTTCAAAATGATGTGCTACAATTAAAATAAAAATCATGTACAAATAACGTTGTTTTTTTTTTAAAAAAAAAAGACACTAAATACTTCAGTGTCACAGACATATTCACATAAAGAATAACGAAAGATGAGCCTTGAGCTTTCAGTGAGAAAGAAAAAGATCTCTAACCAATTAGTGATCATCTCAGAACACCCAGAGAGGACAAAGCATCCCAGAGGAACAGAAAGTAATATCTGCAAATCGAGGGTAGGGGAGAAATAGAAAATTAATAGACCTGTTGGCTTAACTCTGATATCAAATGACATGGAACTGATTGCTAAACAGGAATTTTGCGAAGATAAGGAATGAAGGTAAGAAACAGTCAACATGGATTTGTTATGAGTAAATTAAGAACCAATTCAAATTTGTTTCTTCAACTAAAAGGGGATGTGGTACTTTTGAAAAGGATTTAAACATAATATGCCAGATATTGTGTATTACAGCAATTTAATCTTCACCATGAAAAGATGCCTGGCCCAATGTCTAAGAAGTCATTCCAGAAAGATACTGTAGAGTGTTTCTGTTCTTAAGGACTACAAACTCTTGAGCTGGTTATCCTAAGAGGCTGTGGTACCCAGATATTTTTTCCTTTTTCTAATTAACAATAAGTATTTCAGGAATTATCCGGTAAACCAACAAGTAAATATCTGACCCAAGTCCAAGAAAGGAAATAATCCAGGTTTACATTGCAATTGTGCGTATCACAAACTACATTTAAAAATACTCTATGAATATTATGTTACTATGTAACTATTATTTATGGCAGTACCAACAGCAGAGATTTTCTAGTGAAAGAGAAAAGTGTTTCAGAAACACATGAAGAAAAGCAAGACTTACTAAAGAAGCTGTAGAAGTGATCCCCATTCACCCCCTCTTCTCCAACTTACTTTGAAGTGACAGGGAAACAGATGATGTGCCACATTTTTAATATTGTTACTGAACAGACTGAGTGAAGAAGAATGCATCCTCCAAGAAGCTACAGACTGCAACCATTTCAGGAACATGCTAAAAAAGCTTCCCTCCACATGTGTAAGTACAGTCAGAGAACAGTGTTCAGAATTTTCTGTTTTAGCATAATACTATTTGTCACAAACCTGGCACTCCTTGCTATGAAGGTAAAATAATAACCATGGCCTGGATGGGAAACCCCAGAAGCTGAACCCTCAGGTGTGGAACGGGCCCGAGACACTCTGATGTTCCACACGCATGACCTTCTCTGCTTTCTCAGGAATGGGGAAGGGATTGCCTCAGAAGGAAGTAAATTTTTTAAGATACAACTAAGCAACACTATGCAGCTTTCACAAGCCAAGTTATTCCAAAACCTTGGCGCGGGCTTTGGGACGTTTACTCTGTTAGCCTCAGCAGCATTTACTCCGTGTGGTAACTAACTTGGCTCTTCATTAACATCTGCTGGACATACCCATCAGTCTCCATTCACAGTTTAGCCCTGTGCAAACAACACTGCTGGATTTCAGAATGCACCGGAAAAGATTAGGTACTTGGTTATGCTTCTTTTACACATACAGACGCCTAATTTGCAGAGCTATTTTCAAAGATAACAACTTGGCACTTTCTCTGAAGGATGAGAACTCACTTCCTTTATTGCACTGAAAACATCAGTAAAAAGCAACTTTCTCCTGCACAGCACACCCCATCTGCACATTAGAAGCTCGCATCTCTCCTGCCATAAAACATCCTGAACCTAATATTTATTTGCTTAATTCAAAAATTAAAATTTAAGTAAAGTATTACCATTACCTCGCTCAACCTAAGAAGACTTTTGATACACTTTCAGGCTATTATTGGTTCATCCAGTTATTCAGAAAAAATAAGACATAAAAACTGAACTTCTAGGCTAGCACAGTATGCCCTTAGGTAGTATTATATAGCCTGGGAAGTGAAATCATCATCATAAAAATACATGGCCTGATGTGAAGATGTTCCATTAAAAAAAAAAAAAGAAAAAAAGAACTGTATTTAAAAGTCATGCAATGACATCACTAACACATCTTTAAGAGGCCTCAAATCTCAAATATATTTTAATGTTAAATTAACTTATAAGCTACTTCTATTTTCCCCACTGTGAAAATTATTTCCAGCTTTTGGCATGACTACACTGCATTTTTAGGAGTTGCGTCAGAGCAAATGCTATTTACAAACACCTATGAAATATTTAGCATGCATAAAGTAAAATAAGAAAACCCCAAAAAAACCAAAACCCAAACCAACCCCTTTAACCTACATATCTAATACACCAACACTCTGCAGTGTACATCTTTGAAAGGTAAAGAGCCTCAACCTTATTTTCTCCTTTTCAAAGAGAATGAAAAACTATTGAGATAAATAAAACCAGAAATTTTCACATTTTCATGTGAAATTTTCACATGAAAATTTTCACATTTTCACATTTTCACATACCTTTTTTTCCTAGCAATGCTATGTATACCACAGAACTGTCTTTACCGTTGTTAGCAGTATTTACACAGTAAGCGGATTGCAGAACAAATATTTTCCATAATTAATTCACAGTGTTACATGTGATTTGTTGCCTAGCTATTGATGAAAACATTTAATTTAATAAAAATTCAGCCTTTCCCCCTGTATTCCCTCTCCACATTCTATTGTCACTAATTACAGTACCTTCTCTCTCTCTCTCACACACACACACAAACACACACGGAGGGAAAGCTGCCAAGCAACTCCCTCCGGAGCCAAAGTCATGGCTACTTTTCCAATTAGCAGGCGGGCACATGTAAAGCATGGTGCCGAGTACCCTGTCCACAGGGATGAAGTGTCTCGTGGTGGGATCCACGCTCTTGGATGAGTCAATCTGAAGTCCTCCTGCCCCACTCTCATACCTCAGTCAAGCCATCCCTGCTGGCAGGTAGTCACGTTATACACCACTGTTGCCAAAGCTATGAATGCTCATGTTTAAATTAGGCATCAAAACATTTCAGGACCAAAGCTCCTCATTCATAACCCAAGTATTATCTAATTAATTAGATACTGCTGTTTTCAACAGTTACGGCTTGGAACTTATTTCAGAACACTTTGCACAGACCTCTGATTTTTTTCAGTAGAAATTCCGTCAGGAAAAATGCTAAGGATAGAATAACTGGCAATATCTCACCACAGCAATGCACATCCTACCGAATTTCCAAAAGTCTATCAAATTCTCATCAGTGGAATGATGAGCAGAGTAATAATTCCGATGATTTAAGAAGTCAGTATTCAAAGATTTACTATTCATCCTTGTGTTTTATCTTGTCAAAAAAAAAAAAAAAAAAAAAAATAAAAAATAAAAAAAATCCCTACTATCTCATTTAAAAAAAAACCCAAAAACCAAAAAAAACCACGAAGATACTGGCAAGTTAGCAGGAGTTGCAAAATACAGAGAGAGGTAAATAAAAGACAAAACAATCATCAAGATCATCAACAGAAGTGCTGATTCCCAACTCAAGCTCCTCTCCAGCTGTTCAGACGTGTACATACAGAGAATAAAATAACTGTGAGGCTGGTTTTCCTTGGGGAACTGCTGTCTTTTCCATCACTGCAAACACCACTTTAAGCAACTGTCAGATCTGAAGATCTCTTTGCCTGCCCCTTTTTTAACAAAATACACTATAAAGCTTGAGCAACAAAAGTATAAAATGGAAGAAAATTGTCACCAAATCTTAAATTTATTGACAACACTCTTTCATGCACATACGTTTAAAAACGCAGATAAATAAAACATCTATCTTTTTCACCCCCTGAAGTAATATCTTACATTTATCTAATTAGCCTGTACAGGAAAAAGAAAGCATTATCAACCTTCTTAACTCACCATGTTCATAAAGTATCAACTTACACTGTTGTAACAAATAGCAAGCTAATATAACATGACTAAGAACAAGTATGTAAATAGAGACAGTATTTGTTGTTTGGAATGTCTCATCAACTTTCTCTATCAGCTTTAATAGCTCTATATGGAATATCTGGAACACAGCAGGAAATTCTGTACACAAGCAGTATTTTTCACCAAAACCTAAAGAGAAGTTGGACTCATACAGTTACAAAGACTGTTTCACTATTTTCAGGCAGCCTATTACAAAAAGAGAAGTACGCTAGCAAGGTAAAGGACAAGTGAATTCTCCAAACTAAATCATGAGACCTGTAAAAAAGGGACCTTCCTTTCAAAGAAAGAACAAAGTCATACTCAAACACAAGTGTGCAAATTTTTACAATTCTAGCAATGTTTGTTCAAAAAACAGTATATTGAAAAAAAGGGCTTGTCCTCGACAAAATATTGATTTTTAGCCAGGAACTCTGACACGTTCAATATCTTCCTGTCTCCTTCAAATTTTAATATAAATAGAAAAGTCTGAAATAGCAGACACGTGTATGGATTTAGAGTAAGGAAGATAAGCTAAGGCCCAATTCTCCAGTTTTGACAGTTGAATGAACACAGTCTCTCATGTTCTAGCACACTGGTTGTGCCAGAGACAGAATTTTAATGAAAGAACACATTTATCCATATAAACCATGTGCAAATAGATGATCCTATTTGCATTCTACAAAGAGGATGCAGATCCATAAAGCACACGCAAAACTGGCAAGTAACAATATCCATATGCTACAAATAAAGTAAATACTCTGATATATTCCACCAGATGAAGTACAACTTCATTAACACAAAGGTTTGAGGCTGAAAAGACTCCTCCCATTACTGTAGCAGAAGTTTTTTTCTTTCACTATTTTTCATAGCATCCCCCTTTACCAGTTGCATACCACTCTGTTCCTAATTCCACCATAAGAATATTCAACGGGAACAAAATTCAAAGTGTAGACCACCATCATGTATTCTTGCTGCACAAGTGAACTTACTTTAAAAGGCTTTTTAATGGTCTATTGACCACACCCCTCCCTTCTTAACTTTCTGAGACATAATGACACTATAATTTATAAACCTCAGGGCTTCTTTAACAGACCACAGAATAATTTTTAAGTTAGCCTTTCCTCATATATCCTTGTGACTGTATTCCAATAAGCAGTGGAATGCAGTAAAAATACTGTTAGAGGAGTTCACTGGTGAAGATTAGTCAGCTGGAAAACCCAGCTGTCGCCACTCACAATTTGCAACGGGTTCCATGACCACCTGCCAGCATCTGCCTTACAAATTGTTCCGCACTGGCTTCAGAGAGAAAACCTCTGGAAAATGCCTACAGGTTTCAAACTCCACCTTACCTATGGCACTGCCTGATCCAAGGACCTGACCGCTCAACGGTGCATGCTGAGAAGTCATGAAACTGTTGGAAATTCCATTTCTTGTCCAAACTGGTGTGTTTTGGGCAAAGAAATATTACAGAAATTTCCCAGAAAATTTAAAAACAACCTGCCTTTCACTCGGTTTTGGGAAAAAATCAAATCAAAGAGCTAAGTGCACGTTGTGATTAGCTTAGTGACCGTTGTATGTCCTATGTTCTTGGGTGCGTGCAAGTTTCAGTAATAAACAACGCTTGGAGACATCCTTTATCAAGCTGGTGAGTGAAACCTTGTTTGGAAATGTAAACACAGACACAACTGATTGCATCTGCTTAGAGGACAAAAGAGAACGGCAGAGCAATAAAGCCAGGATAAGGGAGGGAATGTTTATCTTCTCAAGCCACTGCTGGATAAATACAAAAGCACAGAAATCGGCATTTTCATGCATACTACGATGCAATAAAGAGAGAAACACATAATATCTAGGTAATCTTTCACTTAATTTCACAGGCTCAAAATAATCCTAAGTAATCACTTTTCACCAGTAAGATCTGATTTTAAGGGACTCTGTCTCGCAAAACAAATATACAAAAAAAAGCTGTTTGGAGGTTCTGGTACGGAATTGCTACCACGAATTGGCAGATGTTAGAAAGGCTCACAGTACCAGGTTGCGATGGAATCTTGGGAACTAAAACCAGACTGCTACATTTTGAAACCCACCACAGATACTCTTTAAAGATACTCCGTTCTAGTAAATCTATTCTTAGTTTAATTAAGACGGTGAAAATAAACTTGCTAATACTTCCCAAAGCAGGAAGATTATTAAGCAATAAAGCAATGATGTGCCCAGGTAACCCACCTGACACATTTGCTAATAATCCAGGAGCTGTTTGGGTTTTGTTTAAACACAGATCCCAAAGAAGAACGCCCCCATTTCAAACTCATCTCCCCCTTGTTTCAACTTGGTAGCGAATGCTGCAGTGCATCAAGTGCTTTAAATATAACTGAAAGTACTGGAGGAAGGGTGAAAGATCTCCTAGTTTACAGTGAAATTATAATTTCTGTTTAGCAGACAAGGAGTTTAAATTCAGAATGGAGAACATACACAACAATTAAGTACGTATGAATATTCATTCCAAGATGTCAGTCGGCTGGACCGATCTACATAACCGCTTCTGCATACTGAGCTTCTAACAACACAACGCAGAAGTATCCACAGAAACACTAATGTATTTCCCACTTCAGGCAAACTTTCTTTTCTCTTTCCTGATGAGCAAGTTTAACCATACACAAATAGAAAATTAATACCTAAGAAAGTTTTTCACACAAGAACATATGTGCAATAGGAAAAAAAAAAAAAGTCAGTCAAACAAAACTTGCTCCAGGCGAAGTTTTTGTTGGCAACTACAGTATTTGGGAAAAGGCTTTGTGCTTCAACCAGTAATAATTAGGGTAGGACAACTGTGAGATGAAACTTCTGAAAATAAAAACTGAAGAAAAAAAAACCCAACAAAAAACAGATCAGAAAAACTCCACACGGGCAAATAAATCAGCAATTAATGGCTTTTGAGATTTCTTAGTTGCAATATTACTCATTCACTGTGAGGTATTCTCTGTCACATATTTTGCATTCTTTTTCAACTCAAGATGAAAGGTTTGAAACCTGAAGTAGAAATTCTTCTACAGAAAAAGCTGTGTTGAAAACAGCACTGGCATCAACAAAAATATTAAGTACCAACTCCCCAGAAAATCCCCAAAATGTTCAAATGTAGACACATTTGAACTTAACTGACTTGCTCTTTCTGGAATAATTATTTGGATGTTTATTAAACCTTATTATCCACTGAATACTGATTAACGAGTGAGTGAGATAATTCTGTATCTAATAAGCTCTTCAGAATGGCAGTTTTACAAAATAGAAGTCAGAGTACTGCTGCTTCACTGCGGGATATTCCTACTCTCTTCAATAAGGATAAAATCAGTTGGTTACTACAAAACCCTACTGTTTACAGTGATTTAGTTTACTATAAAATGATGTTTCTGATATTATGATATGACACAAAAATCTTCAGCTTAACCCTTACGGAATAGTAAAACTAAATAAAAGCCATCTACAGTCACATCAACAACCACAGAAAATCATTCATCAGATTTGACAGAAGAAATTTTCAGGAAGTCTGCTGCTACTTCTTAGACCGACAACTACGCATGTGACAAAGGTGTGAGGAAATCACTACACTGCTCATCAGGCTTAAAGGTATTAATAAACTTACTTATGGATTATGGACATTCTTACAGTCGAGACACAGGGAATCTTTCTGATAAGTCAATCATTACTTATTGATGCTTCTGCTGTCTCACAGATAGAAATGGATGTACTAACTCCCTCGGTCTGCACCTAAAAGCTGACATATCCACTACACTGAACCAGGGGTTCAGGTTTACAAGCGTTTATTTTGGCTGAGATTTGTTCTACGTGTGTTGAAGAAGGATGACTTAGTTTTTGAAGACAAAGTGACAAATGAAGCAGTGTGGACTCATATCTGAATTTATGTAAATAACTACTCAAAACATCTTTCTTCACAAAATTAAGCAAGCAGTATAGGTTAAAGTAGATCTATTTTCCAAAGAAATAAATCAGCTCCATATTTACTTTATCCTTTATGATAAAGAAGTCTGTCTTCTGTGATGAAGTTTATAGCTTTTCAATGGTTGGACAAGCATTTGCAATTGTCAAAAAAGATGGGTGAAAGATAGATGCAAGAATAAGTAGTTATGACTAAAAATATCAATCCGTACCCAAGTCTTCAATAACTTGAATTTTTGAAGGAATTCCTATTGCATAATGGCTCCATTGACATAAAAAGAACCCTGCAGAACACCTGAATTAGGCAGAATTTTTACAGTATACATTTTAATTCCCCACCGCATTGAGGATTCTATAGAAGACAGCCTCTCAAATATGCTTCAGGTAGCCAGAGCACTCAAGAAACTTTTCAGTCATCTGGATCCCAAGTTTGTAATTCTCCCTGTTTAATTATGCCATGCACTCCACAAAAAGCAAGCATTTTCTCAAACTACTGGTCAAGCCATTTTGCAAATCCACTGGCTCCTGCAAGTCAGACCGTCACGAGCCTCAGTCCATTAGTATGACAGGTAGTGCTCTTACTAACAACTGCTTTTTACTCCCTCTGACAAATGTGCTCTGTGCCACAGCTGACGTTTGTGTAGTAATCAGGACTGATGGATAGGGACGCCAGCACTGCCGAAAGTGCCCCCCATTTTAATGCGAGCGATTTGTCAAATGTGCTGCTATCGCACTGCTGTCAGGCCCAGCCAGGAAAGCACTCTGTCATCTTTCCGACAACCAAGGTCACTTTGGCGGGGACAGGAGAACCCTCCAATGAAATTTTCATCTTTACTGGCTATGCGAGTGGCCTGGGCTTCACAGCATTTAGGTTATTTTAAGCAGGGCTAAAAAGTTCTTGCAAAAACAGCCTTTTTATCAGATACTAAATTAAAAGATAAAAATAAAAGCACATTGAAGCCAAAGTTGCCCAAGTAACTAATAATACAAATCTGGAGTTTCAGAAACGCGGGTTTATTGTAAATCTCTACTTGTTGGGTTCTATCGAGACAGACTTAATTTGAGAATTATTTAACAATCCAAGGACTTTTGCCACCAGAACACCTTAAAATACAAAGATACCACAGTATGGAACAACAGATAAATCTATGAAATACATCTGTGTATCATCAAGAAAATTTTAGCTATCTGGAGTCTCTGAAAACAAAAGACACAGGCAGAAAAAATAGAGCCTCTACTCTCTGTCACCTGAGATGAAGAGAATGCAACTTTCTGCACTAATTGTCATCTTGGAGAATGACAAGCCTTCTTTTGCAGTAGAGCAGCCTCCTATTCTCAAATATCCTTTTTAAAAATCATTTAATTCCATTTTTTGTGTACCAACAGTTAGAAATAGAAACACACCGATGAGATTTAGATGTTTATGAGTTTTATAAAAAAGTTTATCTGTAGTCACTTATATAAAAATATGGTCTTAAGTGATCTAAATGCAAAATGCACAAAGTTACACCAAAGGCATTTGTGAAATAACAGCCCACTAAAAAAAAAAAGTCTCTTACAGATCAACTCAGAATGTAATAGGTAAGTCATATCATTCCTCTCACTTTAGAAACATAATACAGGTTTGTCCATGAAGCAGTAAACAAATCAGCAAACATCCCACATACACACTTGGTGACCACTCCATCCTAAATCTTGAGTATTTACTGACAAAAATCAAAGCCTCCAAGAAAATATAATTTGAGGTAAAAAATCCACAAGATACATAGGCAGAAAGTAGCTGTAATGACAGAGAATGAAATAAACCAAACCACATTAATATTTCACCTACTACACACGTGGACACGTAGGGATAGTGTGGGCAGCCCTGCTCAAAGTTACCCTCACAGCTACATCCACTCCAACCCTCTTGGCAATTATTTTTGTTTTCAAGGTTTGAAAAGATGAGCTAAAGAGAGCCGGGTTCACAAGCTGTGGTGCTACATCGTCTTCTGCTGTGCATGCCTCCCGAGTCCCAGACCAACCGACAACAGTTGAGAAAACCTCTGCTGCTGCAAAGTCACTCTCAAGGCACCTGCTCGCAATCCAACCCAAACCGTGAGCGCCACTGAGCTGTTTCACAAGACCTTCCATATTGTAAATGCATTATCTCTAACTTGAGCGGACATTCATTCTATGACTGGAAAGCAAGTTCACCTTTACTCTGTCAGCGAGTGCAGAAAAATGACACTCCCCCTTTCTCTGTGGCATAGCATTCACTTTGCATCGAGAGAGACTCGAGGATTAGGGAAAAGGGATGCTGGAAAGCTCAGAAAGCAAGAAGTAGGCATTGTTTATATTTTATTTAGAAATTGATCTAGCCAAAAAGTGGCTGTCTCATAGGAAACATCCTAAAAACCTATCAGGACATTTGACTAATCTCTCTTTATAGGTCTCCTGCTTTTCTTCTGATCAGTTCTTTAATAAAAATTTGGATGAGGTAGAGATGTCAGCTCGCTGTAAAAAATGTAAATATGACTTCTGTGCCAGAAAGGCCTCTCCGTTTGGCTGCAAACTGTGGCTTACCATTACTAAAAGCACAGAAGATAAATAGTGACTATATATCTACATAGATAAGATTGTCAAAAATATTCTGTTCTAGGTCAAATTTCTGGGAAGCTTCAGAAAAAAGTGACAGCAGCACCTGGGAATACAGTTAAGGGAAAATATGATTTCATGCAAAGGAAGAACTCGTGCTGTTTTTTCCATTGAAATCTTGAATACTCTCTATCAGACAAAGAGAGATTCATCCTGCAATCATGGGTGAAACTTCTGCTGTTATAGAAGTTGATACCAAAATAGTAAATGTATGACAGCCTAAAAGTTACCTCTTGTACAGGTACAGTACAGATGTACAAAAGAATAACAGAAAGATATCCCCAAACCCCGTGTTCCTTTAGAAATGGGTATCACCACATGAAAGTTAACCAAACCTTTGTGAAACTCCAGTAACAATAGGCATGGGACAGAAAGGAAGAATATCTGTTCTGCTGGACTTGAAGTTGTGGCTTATCCAGAAAATAAAAAATAAGAAAGCTGAGCTTGAATGAAAAGATGCAAGATATTGCATGGGGGAAAAATAACTCTGAAACGAAGAAAACAAAAATGCAAACAGGCAGACACTGCAAAAATCTAATTGCAGCAAAGATTAATGAAAGCTTGCATTCAAGATGTACGTATGACTATGTACACACATCTCCCTAATTTATAGAAAAAAGCATAATGTACAAACTCCATCATAAAAATGTTTCAAGTTGATCAACCACAATGCTGGAAAGCTTTTGCCAGTCTCAGTTTAACTTCTCCAGACCTTTCCTCACCTGAAAATTAAGGGCATCGTAACCAGTTCTCAAACACAAGCACTTGCACAGATTACATCTGGACAATTGCATGTGAACATTCACATTATTAGGACATAAATAAATGTACATAGAAGAAACCACACAGACAGAATCCTTTGCGAAGGGAGGACTTAGAAGACAGAACAGCAGCAATGTGAAGTCTAAAAGTTAAAGCACTTGATATCGTACTTCAGGACAATCCCAAAAGAAGTTAACATTCAAGGCTGTATACAGTAACAACCAGTAAAATTAATACCTCATTGCACAGAGAAATAATAAACAGTATTGGAGCTTTAAAAAAAAATCCTACTATACAAACAAAAATTATCATCATCTATAAGAAGAAAAAGAGTAATTTCTAATCTGATCTCACTACGATATCAAGGGAACGCTTTCAGCCTTCCTAATCCAACAGTAAATGTTCATAGTCCCATTTTCACAGATTCCTGGCTAGCCCTATTCCCTGGATAGGAAGTGACAAATTGAATATACGTATATCTTCCAGTCTCCTCAGCTGAACTCTTCATATTGCCTACTAAGTATCTGAAGAAAGTCTAGGAATTACCAAATTATTTGAAAAACCTCAAACAGAAACAATAAAAGTTTACTTTCCAAAAGATAAAAGTAAGCGCAAGTCAAAACTAAAAATACTGAACTGTAACTTCGTACAAGATGAAGAGTTGAGCTGTATCTCCGTTGAGTCTATGTCTTTAAAGAAACTAGAAAATTACTCAACAAAGAAGAGTTATTAAGCACACCAAATAATGGTAAAATGACAATTACACTGGAGATCTGTCTTAATGAGATGTGAAGGGGTCTTTATTATCCACCCATGTACACACAGAATCTAATTAGTTACCACCTATAAATGCTAATACCAGAGCTGCCAATCAATCTCTTACACATTAACTGAGGAAACTCCCCAAAATATCAGAAGTGAATGGTGAAGAAACCTCTGGTTAGAACAGAGTTAATCCAACAGCAATATGGAGAGATAGAATTCCTCAGAGAGGCTAAAGAAATAGATGTTTTCATCTCATTACATCTACCTTCATAATTATAACAAACTCATCAGCCTCTAGATGAATACCACGTATAATCATTTTCCTGCATATTTTCCAAAGCAGGAAACTTAACAAGATATAAATGCTACAGACTAATTTAGGCTATTTGCAGTTCTCATGTCATCTTGAACTGAAATAATAAGATAAGAAGTATAGTTAGGCTAAAGATAACTACATAGAGCCTTTTGCTTGTTTATTTACTGTAAAATCCTTGCTCACAGCCAGGTAAGTAACAGGTTTATCCTTTTTAATGCAAGGTAAATTTAGAGCATGGTTATGCTATGGTCTTTAAACAATAAAAAAGTAATAAAATAACTAGAGAAGCTCGGGTGCTTCTAATCTACCTAAGTGGCTGCTTTCATGAAAGCATTTTGGACTACATTAAAAAAAAAAAAACAAACGCAAAAAAACCCACAAAAACACAAAACAAAAAATACTAGATCACCCCAAAACAGATTAGTTTAACTTACAGTAATATTAAAAAAAAAGGCAAACTAGAGGATTACATGCAGCTGAACAAAATCAATCACATATGAAGTATAGTAATAACGATCAGGAAAATCCTGACCCACCCCATGAAAGTGGAGCTCTGCCAGAAATACATTTCTTGGCAAGGCTCTGTGCCCACTAATTAGAGACTGAATCATTTGGGGAAAGTTACTCTGTGTCCTCAGGAATTGATACCGAGCTGTCCAAATCCACCTACCTCTCCAAAAGTGAAATTGTGTTGTTACACATATTGGCACAGAAGAGGAGGATTACAGCTGAACTGGGGGATAAAGGGTGGGTGTACGTACACATGCACAACTCCTGCTTTGTATTCCCCCCAGAAAGGTGATGTTTTTCTTCATTAGCTGACTGTGCTGAAGACACACAAAGCTGCCAATCCTTTGCTTCCACTGCAGCAATGCGGCTCCATAGCTCCAATATGAAGATTCTGGAGAGGGACTCTTTGTCTGGGAGGGGAGTGACAGGAAAAGGGTAACAATGTTAAATTGGAATAGGGGAGATTTAGAGTAGATCTGAGGAAGAAATTCTTTCCTGTGAGGGTGGTGAGACTCAGGTTGTCCAGGGAAGCTGTGGCTGCCCCATCTCTGAGAGTGCTGAAGGCCGGGCTGGATGGGGCTCAGAGCAACCTGGTGTGGTGGGAAGTGTCCCTGCCCATGGCAGGGGGCTTGGAACTCAATTATCTTTAAGGTCCCTTTCAACTCCAACCATTCTGTGATTTTATGATTACTGAAGTAATAGTCTGTCCCCCGAAAACAGTTATTTTTATTGACGCATATATAAAAGGGAACCAGTGAATACCCATGTACCTACCCGACACCATACAAAATTTCTTATTTAATCCCAAATCTTTCAAATCTGTTTTCTTCACCACCTACCACGCAGTATCCATCTGGAACTGCAGAGAAGAGAGACACAAGAGTTCTCTCAAGACTGGTCCCAGCAAGGACCCTGCTTCACGTGCTCAAGAAGGAATTTCCTTCTAATGAGTCAGTGTGCACCACTCCGGTTGGGATCCCCTACAGTTTTTAAATGAGCTGCTATGAAGTACAGTAAGCACCATTGGTCCCATTTAGAAGTAACCAGAAATTTACACTGAAGTTTCCAGAGCAGCTCTGCTTCAACAAGCCTCAGAATTTGGCCAGATAAGGAAACCCGTTTCAAACATACAAAATAGACTGAAATCTCTTTTAAACTCTTAATAAGCATAACGGAGGTCTTTCAGATGTGACAGGAGTCAACTGTACACTGAACGAGAAAGCCGCTTTTTCTACAACTTAAATGTCATATAATATGAAAGTAGTATTTAAAAATTCCCCCCCCCAACTCTCAAGCAGTATTAGCAAACAAGTTATGATTGTTAACAATGAGCAAACATGCGGATAGAGGCAGTCAAAAGCAACTGACACAATTATTTGCTTTTTTTTTTTTTCACAAAATATCCAAGAAGTTAAACACAACACAAATTCTGTTTCACTTAAATGTTTATTTTCTTGCCAAAAGTGTGTTTTTACACAAACAGTACAGACAATTCCCAGCTTTGTGAAAACAGCCACTATGTCTAAAGGGCTACATTTGACCTGAAATAATAAGTTGAAACAAAGATTTCAAAACCTTTTTTAAAAAAGAAAATACCAAACATTAACATAGCAGGTGTCCCATGATCCTTCCCGTCAGCAAGCTTTGCACTGCCTCTGTGCACTGAGCCTTATGCTTGAAAAGATTATAAGAGACAAAGGACAGCAAAACAAACAAATAATAAAAAAAACCAACCCAAAACAAACAAACAAAAAAACCTCACAAAAGAAACAAAAGTGGAGGGAATCTTTCAGAAGTCCATGCAAGAACCCCAAGTGCCGACTTACGCTGTAACCACCCCGAGTAGGAAACTAGGCCACCGCAGAGAGAATGATGAGGAGTCTGAAACATTCCCTGCCTTCAGGAACGTGCAAACCTTGTATTTGATAGAACGGCATGCAAAGGAGAAGTCCCGACTTGCAAGCACAGCCTTAATTGGAAAATCCTCCAGACCGCGTTGCCCCCCTGGGCTCATGGCGCAGCAGGCTGGGTGGAAGAGTGCGGGGTGGGTAGCAGCCCCCTCGCTTGCCACTTGCCCTCCCACGATGGCATCAGTGTCCCCAGGCAACCACCACAGCCGCTCCTTGCCGCTCAATGGGAACAACAGCGCTGGAAATCTCGGCTCAGACTCCAGACACTGAGGGTACGCTGCAGATGCTATCTTGGTTGGCACCCCCACCCAACTCTCCGTGTCTTTTTAGCTATTATTCTCTACTAATCAAGTAAAGCAGACTAATTACTTTCCTATTCAGATATAATTCATTATCCTTATTTACCCAAGCTGGAAAAATTTAGAAAGACTATTCCTTACAGCCTTTTTAATTACCAAAATTCTACTTGCTTTAAAATACCATAGTCTCCCTCGAGTACGCAGCAGAGCTGAAGATCACCATGGCAATGAGAAAATGGTGCCAGTGTTATTTTGGCACTGACAGTCTACAGGTCTCAGGAGACTTAACACAGGAGAAAATTGAGCTCACGTAAAAGCAGGAACGAACGGACCTTAACGATTTGAATATGTCTTTTATTTTTGCTAATTTGATGTTAAAGAAGTTGAATAAAACCCCCCAAAACTTAGAAGCATATGCTTTCCTCAACAGACAAGCAAAATAGCTAACAAGTTTACTATTCCATGGTGAAATCCACTTTACTTACAAAAAATGCAACGTCCTACAGTTAGTAGCTGGATGCGTGTGAAAATGTTGCCAAAGCACTGAAGGAAAGAAAGACAACCCCCATGAAAACAAAGTTTGAGGGGAAAAAAATAATTATCTGGAGTTCTTCAGATCCCTTTAGATCTTAGATTTAAGCAATGGAAACACACAGAAACTGGGAGTTCTGCTGCCCAGCAAATAAAATGCCCATCTTTGGGATTTAAGTTTTGTTTGCTTTATTCCATTTGCTTCCCCCCCTTCCCAAAACCATGTCAAGGAAGCAAGAAACACCTTTTATCAGGATGAGATCAGTAATGTACCACATGATACAATCACACAAAACCTGGCAGCAATACAAATGAAAAGAAAATGGACTGCAGCGACTGCTCTGAACTTTCACACGAGCGCATCTGTAAGAAGGCACTGCAGCACAGGAGCATCTCCTGAAGGCCAGGGACCACACAGACAACAGCCACAACACACACCAGAAGAAACCGCTACTAAACCACACAGGTCAAGATAATAAACAAAACACCTTCCCCTAAAATTTACTGTAGTGCCAGGACAACTGCAGGTCTTCCTCTTTAGGGTATCAAACCAGCCACTGGTACTTGATGTTCTTTATAGTCAGCAAACAGGACAGAGAGGAAAAACACACACAAAAGGACAAACTAATTCTGTACTAGTTGAAAGATGCATTCAAAAGTTCCATGAAGAATGAAAACGCTATATTGCAAATATCAAAAGAGGGACTGAACTCCATATACTGCTGAGTGGGATAATCACTCTGAAGCAACGTGAGAAGAAAATGCCAGTTCCCTCAAATCTCATTTTATAAATATGGATTCTAAGTTGCATATGCCACTCTTTCCTTATCCACACAGAATATTTTTTTAAGTGGTTACTATAAACTTGTGTTGACATTTTTCTTAAGGCAGTTAATGGAGCTGTCGTGGTTTAGCCTCAGACGGCAACAAATAAACACGTGGCAGCCCGGTTGGCTAACGCCTTGTGGCGGCGTTAGAGCAGTTGGAAGAAAAAGGCAGCACTCATAGGTTGGGACAAGAACTGTTTAACAGGACAACAAGGTAGAACAGAGAAAAACAGTAACAGAACACGGATGGAGAAGGATACAAACGCCAGTACGATACCGACCGCCGCCCGTCCGACCGCAGCCCCGCACCCCTCGCAGCCCCCGCACTTCCGGTAACCCCTCCCCTTCCCGGCAGCTCCCAGCGACCCCTGGGCATGGCTCAGTGGGGTGGAATACCTGGGCCCTGCTGGAGCCAGGGGAGAATTAACCCTGGCCCTCCCAGAAAACCAGGACATGAGCATATTAGAATCTTGTTTTACAACAATGTATTACTTGCAGTGGTATTTCTGCTTAGGATATGTTTAGGGGGAGCAAGAAGAAAGATCACAGCGGAGGGCAGGGGAAGCAACAGTGACTCTGCCACTTCTTGCATTCTGATGGTCAGAACACTGAGATCAAGCATCTGAAAGCCATATATGTCAGAAGTGTCTAGGAATTCAGAATCTTCAACTTGACTCAGATTTGTGCTTCAGCCAGTGTCATTTGTGCCTCTCAAAACTGCCAAAGCTACCAAGGTACAAATTCATTCACAAATAGTTTTAATTCAAAAGCAGACATTCTGATGCAGGTAGGCTTTTTGTTCATGTATATGAGTAGATGAAAGGTTCTTTTTTTTTTTTTTTTTTTTTTTTTNTTTTTTGTCTGTTTTTAATCAGCAGGCAGAGAAGGAATAAACATCAAAAAAACTCTATGTGTGCTACCACACAAGATTATAAATACCTGAATAGCTCTAGTTCCATATACAGGTACTGCAAACTCTTTGCTCAATTCCTGCACTTTACTAGGGGTTTGAAATACAATGCTAAGATGGCACAGAAAGCATTCCTACTTTGCAAAAAGGGTATTGCATTTCACATTACATTAATTCACATCATCATGTGTAATACTGATTCCACTGATGAGGTCAAAAAGGCTCAGTGCTCATGCAAGCTCATGGGAACATTTTAGCAAGAAATATAAGTTGCATTGGGGCTAAGTATGGCTGGTAAAAACAACAATCCTGAAGTTCCCATAACAAAAAGAGTGATATCCCGGTGCAAATTATTGAATTTGATATGGAAAAATACGAACAGAGACTGTTGTCCTTTGCCACGTCAGCCTTAATTATCTAAAAGGTCCAATCATACTGTTCCACTAACTTGAAGTCGGCAGCACTACAATTTATACCTCACTGTGAAAGGCTACTTCTTGGCTGGTCACCAACACAAAAAAACATCTCGAGAACTAACCACCAGCTCCTATGTAATAATAGAATCATATTTGGATGGCTTATTTTCTGCCTTCAAAACGTATGCATTTCCAGTAAACATTCCTGGAAAAAGATCTCTCTTGAACTTTTCAGGATGGACTCTTCAGCTGATGCATTTGCAACTGCAGCTACTGCTTCAGGAAACAGCGCAGGGTGGGCGGCAGGGGGACAGTGACACCTTCCAAAGCACCGGGCCTCCCAACAGCTGCTTAGCAGGCATTTTCTGAAAAATAACAGAACTATCTGCTGGATTACAGTTAGAACAAAGCTAATCCTGACTCAATTAGCTTCTTGGCTTTTCCCCCATGTGGTATCGCAGTATTGGAAAATTGCAAGAAAAAAATAATTAATTTCCAGTTATTTTTAGGTATTAAGCTCAACCTTTCAGGTTACTTGCCTTCCCGTAATAGTGCTCTATCCTTGCCAAATTATTTTTCCCAAGAAAGTTATTTCACATGGGACTGAGACAAAACTTATGATCCAAACAAGCACAGATCGTCTTGGTTAGCTTACGTGTACTATGCAGACAACAAGTACACACAAAAGGGAGTAATCTAGCTCTTCAAATATAAATGGATGCTGCAGGTTACACAGTCCTCCGTGCACTGGATTCATGCATTTTAGTTCTCCATTCTTCATTCTAATCCACACAACTGAAACCACACATGGAAAGACAATTTTTTGGCATTTAAATTAAAGAACTATTTAGTAACGGAAGTATACAGAAAAATAATGTGAGCTGCAGAAAGCTCCTTCTGGCAGTCAAAATTTATTTCGATTTGAAAGGACCGGGCTACTTTTTTTTAACATTTCAATCTTCCTTTTAAGCTGAATTCAAGTAAAATAAAAGTGCTACTGAGTCTGGAGAGGATCAAATTCCAACTCAAAAGAACAACAACTAAGTCAAATCAATGATCTTCAGTGCTCAGGTATACTATTTTATTTTACCACATTACAGAAATTAGACTGAAATCTTTCTCCTAAGTTACTGGCCCAAGCTTTAACTGACCACTAAACTTGCACGAAAGTTATTTCATTTATGACTATGCAGCTCTTTACCTCTATGTTTAGCTGCTTCCACCTATGAGTGTTTCCCCTAAGCATTGATTTTTTGTTCTACAGATTAAAATGAAAATACTGCATACGTTATTAGGTTTGGCTCTCTTATAATTACATTTGGGATAAGAGACCAATGTTGTTTGTCAATATGCAGTATTGTCAATATGTCAGTAAAATGCAGCTCTTTGGCACAAACATTTTATTTGCTTCTTGTTTCTCCTTCCACCTCTCTGGCATAAGTCAAATGTTTAAACAATATCATCTTGATAGAAGATTAATGTTACTACTTAATGTACAAGGTCAGCTCTCCAATGCAAAAAGCACACTGAGAAAATGTAATTGCTGTGAAACTTTTTTTAAAGTTTAAATTTAATCACAATGTATTTAAATGAAAATAAAACTCAATTTGAAACAACTCAACAAAAAAATCCCAAAACAAACCCGTGCCAGCACCTTCCAGTTTATGGTATACTCTAAACCAGCAGCTGATAAGCATATGAAGAAAAATATAGTAGTGTAGGTTTGAAACAAAGAAGTTGTAATGATAAGACTCCTGAAAAAGACCTTCTACTAACTATATTCCCAAAAAGCTGTGGCGCTATAAAACACAAAACATTATTATTTGAAGTCTTCAACAGAGTCCTCCACCACATCCTTCCCTCTAAATTGGAGGATGGGGATTTGACAGCTACACTGTTTGGTGGTTGAGGAATTGGTTGGATGGTTGCATCTGGAAGGTGCTGATCAATGGCTCAATGTCCAAATGGAGACTGGTGACAAGTGGTGTCCCTCAGGGGTTCAGTACTGTTTAGTATTTTTATCAATGACATATTGGGATCTAGTGCACCCTCAGCATGTTTGCAGAGGATACCAAGCTAAGTGGTGGACGGCATGCCTGACGGACAGCATGCCATCCAGAGGAGCCTGGCCAAGCTCAAGAAGTAGGCCTGTGTGAAACTCATGAGATTAAATAAGGCCAAGTTCAAGGTGCTGCACATGGGTCAGGGCAACCCCCAGTATCAATACAGGCTTGGGGTTGAAGTGCTTGAGATCAGTCCTGAAAATACGGATTTGGGGGTGTTGGTCAGTGAGAAGCTCAGTATGAGCCCTCAGTGTGTATTTGTAGCCTAGAAAGCCAACTGTAACCTCTGCTGCAATGAAAAACCAAGTGGCCAGCAGGTCAACAGAGGTAATTCTGCTCCTATACTCTGCTCTGGTGAGACCCCACCTGGAGTACTGCGTCTAGCTCTGGCACCCCTAACATAAGAAGGACATGGATCTGTTGGAGTGACTCCAGAGGAGGCCACCAAAACGATCAGAGGGCTGGAGCACCTCTCCTATGAGGACAGGCTGAGAGAGCTGGCATTGTTCAGTCTGGAGAAGAGAAGGCTCCGGGGAGACCTTATAGCAGCCTTCCAGTACATTAAGTGGGCACACACGAAACAAACTTTGGGACAAACTTTTTAGCAGGGCCCTTTGCAACAGGACAGAAGACAATGGTTTTAAACTGAAAGAAGGTAGATTTAGACTAGACTTCAGGAACAATTTTTTTTACAATGGGGCTAGTGAAACACCTGGAATAGATTTTCTGGAAAGGTGGTAGATGCCCCATCCCTGGAAACATTCAAGGTTAGGTTGGACAGGGCCCCAAGCAACATGATCTGGTTGAAGATGTTCCTGCCCATTGGAGCTGGGCTTGACTAGCTGGCCTTTAAAGGTCCCTTCCAACCCAAACTATTCTATGATTCTGTGACTCTGTAAAATAAGAGTTTCAAAACATAACTTGGTCATATCATAGTAAGTAACCGAACTGTATTAGTCTGCATACATCACAAGTGACCACATTAGATACACAAAACAGCATTAATCAAATGGAGTAAGGCTAAAGGGTCCAAAGATAACAGCAGTTAAATAATTCACGTATTTACTGGTCATTACATCCCTGAAAAAATTTAGTCTTCAATCAGTCATGCTTCACTCTACTTACTCTCTTGTGCAAACATTACACTTTGCACCTGTACCATGCAGAATCAAGCCCTCCTTACTCTTGTCATCATCATCATGCGTACCTTAGTTCATGCAAAAGTCCTGTAATGTTGCCCTTAATTACAATTTCTTCCTTAATTTTTTCTTGCAACACCTGCATTGCCAAACCTTGTTTATTGACCTCCGCCATTTGTATACTTGAGATTATACAAATTAATTAGTACTGTACCAATACTGCTACTGAATTTTTGTTGTACTGAATAGAACAGGGAAGTGGTTGAGGCACCATCCCTAGAGCATTAAAAAGATGGGTTGACTAAGAGCTTAGTGACGTGGTTTAGCGATGGAGTTTTATCTGAGTTAGGTTGATGGTTGGACTAGATCTTAAAGGTCTCTTCCAACCTAGACAATTCTATGAACCTAAATACGTTCTGAAGGGATGTAGCAAAATTCTGAAATATAAAATTCAAATAAAGAAAAGGAATATGTAATCCCTCATTCTATCGTTAACATCTAAGTCCTACTGATTAGAACTAAAATTCATTTTGAGATTCAGTGGAACAAATTCATTTTCTACAATAAGCACATTTCTGCTAGTAACCTCTTATTTCAAATTGTTAATAAGCAAGAGGAAAACCCTTAAAATATTCAGCTAGTACATCTTCATGTAATTAGGCTGTAATTACAGTATTAACTCAACAATGCATAGGTCATACCTTCCCACATATTTGTTCAACACTTATCACCACCAGACTTTGACCAATGTAAACCAAGAAGAGAGTGGTTTCAGCAGGGAAAAGTTTGCTGACAAATCAGTTGATTTGGTTCCAGCTATAACACTGACGTACTTGTATAATATACTCTAAGGAACTTAAATTTCACTACTTTTAATGAAAGAGAAGACAACCTATCTATTTCACGAGGAATAACTGTGTTACTGGTTCCTGATTTTATATTTTAAGTGAGCAGGTTACCTAGGTGTAATTCTTACAGTGTATGAATTCAGGTTTTCCCTTTCCAACGTTCATAGGAAGGATGAGCCATTGCGATATTCCATTCTGGGAACTAATGAATGCAGAAAGACAAAAAGCTAGGCAATCCCTTTTCTCCGAGACTGAGTGAAAACAGATCCAAGTGCTTGTCCACATGTGAGCAAGCACGTGTGTAACATCCATAAGGCCTCACAAACTTAACTGAGGGAATACTGCAAAGATAAATTAATTAATATTTATAGAGCACTCAACCTCAAGTGCTTCTGTAAAGATCTCTCTCTTTTGCCTTCTTGGGTTCTGTTATCAAACATGCAGAAGGCATAAATAAATACAGATAGACTGTGGAAGGCATTTGCGTGACTATTGCTGATTGTGCTTTAACAAGAAGTACTCCGTTCATCTTCTGCCAGCCTCCTTCTCTAGCCCCTACTGCTCAGACACAAGATCCTAGGTATTCATAGTAAAGTGAACCAGTGCACTTGGTCAACACTGTGGTAGAACCAAACACAAACACTGAAGCAAAGAAAAAACAGTTACGAAGGCGCCAGTCCTTACGAGAATTTTCTGAGTTCTTAAATAAATAAATAAATAAAGGTAAAGTAACTGCCTTGAATAACAGTGCCCTTTGTCTTTATTTAGAAAGCAAATTATTAGCTAGAAGCATTTCATGAAGCAAACTAATCCCAACTCTACACAGTATGCACATGTGGATATCAGATATTATTTGAAAAGTCACACTGACAACTCCCTCTCAACTTACCTTGCGACATGTCTGAAATCTTCCCCTTTTTGATCCTGTTCTGAAATCAGAAACAAGTTGCCTCTAGCATTTGTAGTTTATCTGTCAAATAAATCTCCATGAAACACTTGGGGAAAAAAGATATAAAATCACCAGGTACTGAAAAAGTCATATACTGGCCTCTTTCACCACTGGAGGCAGACACAACCTCTACACATGACTTTTTCTACCCCCACCTAAGAAGTATTAATGCTTCACATTCCTTCCTACTGTGGACTTCTACAAAATCATTCCTCTAAGACGTACTATCACTGGTGGTAGGTTATACACATCAAAATAAGCAACCACCACGCCATGTACAAAAGTTTCCCTCTTACCAGTTACACCACTTGTTTTCTTTACATTTCAGTTTACACTTTTCCCATCGTACATTTACGAAAAAAGGAATGAGGTGCTTTCACGTTTTTTGAAACCAATCAGAATATTACAGTATCAATGCAATTAAATAATTAAAAATATAATGATCTTGACTGAAGAGGTATTTCAATATACCTCTTGGCATAATGATAGCAATTGAAAACTCTTCTAGACTGCAGCCTACTTGGCACTTGCTTATTTATCAATTTATTCATTTCTGGTCTGTTTATAAAGCGAAGACAAGGAAGGAAATCTCAAGGGGCTTTTGTTGCTTTTTAGGGGGTGGAGGGTGGGTCTGATTGAAGTCACTCTCTGGCATTAAGGAAAAGACTCCCATTGAATGATAAAGGACTCACTGTTACAGGAGAGGAATTGCATTAACCCCTGCCCTTCCCCATTGTACTTGCTGCCCAGTGGAAACAACAACAGAATTACTAAAATCCCACACTCTCTAATGGGATGGTAATAGGGTTCAGAGGCCATTAGGGTAAAGGCAATCCATATTTCACAGTTTAATAAGCTCTTGCTGAAGATGCTGGATCCCCCTTCAAAGCCAACAATTACCGATTTAGTATTAACAAATCCACAACTTGTCAAGACTGCAGAATGCATTTGAGATGAAGTCAGCAGATTATGGTGACAGCCTCTGGTATGTGTGCAGAAAAAGGAAACCACTTCAATTGAAATAATTTCTAATTTTACAGTGATACTGGTTATTACTGTCATTTCAGATTTCTTTACATCCAAATGTCATGGTTACTCCGGTTTGCACATAATTCTCTCAGAGTCCTGCGGTGGTTGTTTTTGGAGGTGAGTGCTTTTGTCCTGTTTTCGAAGCACATACCTCGTCACAGACAAATTAAACAGTGAACACAGAATGAGAACAGACCAATTGAGTCATGAAATTGAGTTCTCTACAATCATAGATAATCACAGATACAATTTGTCAATATTATGATTACTTTTAAAAGGATTGTCCACAAGGCTGTAGAGTCCAGAGAACCCATCACTCTCCAATAGCATGCCTTGGCGTGTAGGGTATAAAATACGTACTTGCTACTTAATCTTCACCACTGTTATCTTCACTGGTCTTCAAAAACACCAGTTTACATATTTTTGAAAGGTCAATACACTGACTATTTTAATTTTGAAGTTACAATCTTATTATTACCTATATTTTTGCTGTATCCAGTTAATCCACATTCTCCTGTGTAACTGAGTGGGGACAGGCCATAGAAGAACCAATCCACTCCTTATATTCCTGAAACCAAAACCAGGCCTCACTTAGATACCCACCATAAGCACTGCTGGATCTACCCCCTCACTTTCCACTATTCTTTTGTCTGCATTTGTGACAGGGGGAAAAAAATGCCAATGAAAACAGATGCACTTTTTAGAAATGATAATTCTGAGACAGTTTTGCACCATTTATGCAGTTCTCAGTGAAGCAGACAAGAGACTGGGTTTAAAAACTATGGACCCCTGCTATAATAATATAATCATTTTGTGCCTGAGAGCTTGTAATCACATACAGGTGATACACAATACACAACAACAGGTAAGCAAAATAAAATACAGACACTAAAACCAAAAGCGTATATTAATTTTGAAGTGAGAAAACTGATTCTTCACTATTTGTTTTCAATAACTGACAACTTTACCACATTTCTGAACTTTAATAAGTATCTTTTTACAGAGGTAATTTTTCTCTTGCCTACATCAACTTCAGTTGGTCTTCAGTGGTATATAGATGAACTGTGAAATCAGGGTCTTCAGCACTAATTCCAGCACATGGAACAACTCTGCATTAAAGGCCACAAAAGAAAAGTCTGAGGGGCCATACCAGTTTTTTCATGCTTAAAATAGAAAACAAGTGGGTATTCCCTGGAAAAGTAGTTCTTCAGATATTAACTGCCTGCAGAAGGCAGCGTTGTCCAAGGGAAACTGCATTTAATCTAGCTTCCTTTCTAAAAACGTCATCTTGTTCCACAGTTCAGCGAGGTATTTCCTTCGAGTGAGAACTCAACAGCAAAGCAAAAAAGCCCTGAAAACAGTAAGGAGGCACAAATAGGAATGCCAGGATTTAAAACCCAGTTGTCTGTACATTTCTCTGCAATGGATGGAAAACACAGGCTTTCCTACAAGTGCCCCATCTTTTCAGCAGCATCTCACCTCGGCGTATCTGTTGCCAGGAAGCCAAGAAATGGAGGATCAGAAACACTTGCATTTAGCTGTACAAAGGCATTGCACCTACACCTCTTCCACACAGACACCTTGCCCATTCTTCTGAGGTTACGCTTTGTACGTTCAGATATTGCAACTTCACACAATGAGACCTTCAGACTTTCTGTACTGCTTCTGTGGAGAACCACCAGAGTTCAGAAAGTACCACACAAATTCACTATTTATCAGAAGATATTGATAATGAATGCAAGTACACCTTTCATTACCTCCACAGATTATTTTAAAAACATACTTTTAATAAAAATTTAGGGTTGATAGTGTTCTCTCTCCTCCACAAGTAGGTACACTGCAGTTTGAGCCCCACTTCCCCATCTTCTTTGCTTTGTCCATCTAATACTTAAATAAAGTTTTCAGTACGCTCAAAGAATAGCAGGGGAAGAAAACCAGAATGATTTCTGCAACAATTAACTCAATTTATCCCACTCTTAAAGGAAGTTCCATGTGCTATTTTGAAAGATGCCATTCAGAGTATCTAGGGCCATAAGAGAGATTTTTGAAACAGCTTCAAGACAAACTAATGGGAAAAAAACTAGATGCCAAATAAAAAGGGAATTGATGATCTAACTAATACTAGGACAGGAATTGTCCTATCAATATTTCACAATACAAAACATAACTACAGCATGAACAGAAGGCAGACATCAAACACACACGTAGCCTCTTCGAAGAGAAAAACAGAGAGTGCAAAAACCAGTAATTTCTAGAGTCCTGTTTCTAAGGACAAATTTAACAGCGTAGCTACACTGTTTATACAAAAATATATATGTGTCACTAAGACAGACTCCAGAATCAGATTTTAGGTTTTTTGTTTGTTTTTTTAAGTTTAGGTAGTGTGGTGAGGCAGCAACTGCGAGCACCTTCAAAGATAATAAAAGCAACGTGCAACCCTAGTGGTTTAAAACGAGTGCTAAAGCCGCATGAGTACATTTTCCCACACAATCATGCCTTAAGTGGATCTATGCCGCAGCACAATCAATTCGTAAACTGAACAGTACTTTGGGTTCTGTGGATACATACTACCCAGTTCCACTTGTTTAGAGTTTTTGTGTTTTCTTTTTGGACTAAAGGTGAAAAACATTTGATCAGTGTTTGATGAATTAATGCTTGGCGAGTATGAGTACGTTTCAGAATTGTTTTGTTTTCTTTGCAGATGTTTTTTTTGCGAAGATGAGGAAAAATAGGATGATAGTAAAAACAAGGACAGCCAAGCCCACCCAGCAGGTGCCATCATGGAATAACCTCTGTAAATCCCCACAGAACTGCTGCCCGCAGAATGCTGTCGGATTCATAAAGATTATTATTTCTGTGTTCAATATAGTGGATTTGATTTTTTTGGCCCTATACTGAATTAAGAAACCAGCTTCATAATGTAATGTACCAGTTTACCATTCACTTCCAGAGAGGATGGAAACTTAAAACTCGCATATATTCCAGAATCAGTAAAGCTATTAAAACATCTACGTTTTCATTCAGTTAGCTCACATACTTCTAATGTTCAGTACAACCTTTGTCGATTTGTTGTAATTGGGAAAAAAAAAAAACAATATATAATATATATCAAAATTCTGCATCCAAACCACTATAATTGTGAATCAAACAAAGAATACAATAAAACCCTCTCACACCTTGCTTGCATGCTTTAATGCAGATCTCCTTGAAAGGGTTGTATCAGTGTTAACTCACACTTCATCTGTAATACCCTTTCCTATTCCTTAGCACAGAATTATGGTTGTTTTAAATTCTGGTGTGAAGTTCTACAAAACACCACTAGAAACAGAACTCCTTCACATTCGCAGCATAAATTAGAATTCCAATCAGCTCCTTCAGAGATAAAAGCTCCACCTCTGCTTAGTTTCCCAGAAAACAAACCAAGCCAAAAATCAAAATCAACTCATGGAACATGAAAAAAATACAAACCAACCAAAAAAAGAAACAACAAACCAACAAAACCCCACAAACAAACAAACAACAACAACAACAAAAAAAAACCAACAAAGAAACCAACCAAAAATTACCCCCAACATTGTAAGCTTGTAATAAGAAACTATCAAAATACCCTTTAAAAAGAAAATAAAACCTCCAACCACACATGATGAGTTCATTCAGAAGTTTCATTTTAGATGGTGGTGAACCAAGATAAAACAATTAGTCTGTTAAGGCTGGCCAAGGTTAACTGGATAAACATGAAAAGAAAATGCGTTGCCTGCACTGTAGTACTGATTAATATTTGATGTATGCCTTCTCGAAAGACCATTTGAATTTTCACTGCAGTCATTGTAAAAAATTCCTCTCAGAAAAGGTAGTAAGGAGATGCAATATAATGAACTATAATACAATAATCATGGTTTGGGTTTCTGTCAAGTTTCTCAGAACGTAAATGAGCATTTATCAGGAATTTGACCAAAACAAATAATTTAGACTCATTTCTGCAACAAGACAGACATGATTCCATTTCATTCAGCTCTTTGTTAACTCTGATTAATTACTTCACTTCCAATTTCATTAAAAACATATTCATCTTTTCTAGGTAGCAACAATTGATATGCTGCATCTCAAAGTCTCATATTAGAAAACAGAACATCTGCCCATTCCTTACATTCTACTGACCTCTAGAGACTGTATGTATATATGTATAGCACATATACATTATTTATGTCCACGTACACATAGTAGAGCAATCTCACAATAGACCGATTTTAGAGAAATGTGTACACAGTGTTTGATGTTACAGCTTTTACCCTAATCACAAAAGGTTCTTAGAAACATTTTGTTTTCTGGACAAAGAATCTCTTGCTATTTTTTTGCCTTTCTTCTCTGTGTTCTTCCAACCCAAACACACTCTAGCCTTCTTTATCTGTTGCGTATAGAATTTAGCCATGAGTACGAATACCGATATAAACATTGAGATAATATGCAGGTTTCATTTAAGCATGAATACCTGGCAGGGAAGGAGCCCCACAAAACTAGATGCTTCTCCTTATTGAAAAATAGGCATTGTTGTATGTAGGGAGAGAAGACAAGTCTTTCACAACTCCGTATCAACATTTCTTCCCCCCACCCCAAACGGTAACATCTCACAGCAGCCTCCTTGTCTGCATTTTGCTGCCAGGTTAAGGACAGTACAAAAGCCCATGTTGGGTTTGACATTTAGACCAAACAGTAAGGAGTTGAATTTATCAACTAAGACCTATTCAAAATAGACATTAATCCAATAATGAAGAGAAGGGAGGGGAACAGAAAGGACTATGTCCCTCCATAGCAATGTTAGCAGAGCTGACACTGTTATGAGCCATTACTTGGTGATACTCTGTGGTCAAACACACCAAAACGCACTGCTACCAATATATACAAAACGAACATGTGGAATTTGAAGGCACATTTTCCAAATGAAAATACTTTGTATTAAGTTTCGTATTAAACGCCCAGAAAATACACAAGGGGTTTTCTAACACTGCTAATGTTTTATAGAAAAGGACCACTCACAAGATACTTTCATACAACTTTATCCTCTGGGATCTCACAGACATAGGTAAGTTTAGGAAAATTATCTGAAAAAAAAAGTCCTACTTTAAAAAGCTTTAGCTAAAATCCTTTTAGCTTCCTCCCTCCCCACTTTGGGCATGAAGGGATAAAGCTTTTAATGCAATGTTTTAGACTGTTATTATCATATTGCACATGATAACAATAGAAATTTTATTTGATTTGGAATCAGCTATGAGCTACAAATTGAATTTTATTAAATCAATATAAGCTACAGATGGCAACTGAACTTCCTATCTTTCAAAAATGGCATGCATAGAGTAAGAACTCTGTTAGAGCTAAACATATTTTACACAGCGCAGCTAAATGACCCTACATCCACTGCTTCAAGTTATTCAGGAGGTAATTCAGCACAACTGAGGAAAATATATACATCAATGTCTTTTCCTTTAGAAGTAACATCCTCAATATGACTTTGTTGTCAAATCCTATTTCTACTTTTCAAAAGTTATGTTTATTCACCTTATATGAAAATTTTGATGAAACAGTAATGAAAGAAATTACCTCGATGCATTTGGAACAAGCTTCACAAATAAGTCCTTAAATTACTATTATCCGCAGTATGTTTTCCTTTGTTCACATCGCATCTTTAGATCTCAGTACCCCACTGCAAGCTCCTAGATATCCACTCCTCCTGTATTCCGATAATGTGAGACTAGGTATGTATCTTTAAATCTGAAGTGGGCTTAAATTAAAACACATACATTCAGATTTTTACGTAGGTAAGCATCCATAGACAAATCTAGAAGTACAATATTGCTGCTACTGACAAATGTGGCAATAAACAGTTGTGGCCAGAATTATTTACCCTATTCAGCTATTCTGAGTTCTTCATAGTGTACTCAGAATTCCACTATCCAAGTGTGCTTGCTTTTCTCTTCATGACTTTGAGAACTGAGAAATACAAAGATAAAAGTTTATTCCTTAGGGCTATATTGTGTCATATGCCTTTAAACTAAATTTGCCAATGTTTTCAACAGGGAATTCTCTTTAGAAACTGATGACATATTACGATCTTTTTAACTAAATTACGTACCATTTTATCGAACTGACAAGTCTGAAAGTAAACTGAAGTAGGGAAGGTGCAAGAACATAACGCTGGTAATAGTCTCTCACTGGTAACAGTTTACTTTTCTGAATGACACAGAACTATAAAATGTAAAAGCGCTCGTGGGCTTTTGGTCATGCCCAGCTGAGATGCACAATGCTCACTAATTGTCTCTCGAGACCTAGAAACTTCTAATTATGGGGAAATAAATCCTGCAGAAAGCCTACACACAACTATTCTATAGTATATATAGCATTGACGTTTCCTAAACCATTCTCATGAAACACAAGATTTTACTTCTTCCACATATATAGATTGCAAATGGTTTTCTGAAAGTTAAGGAATTATCTTAGTAGGTACACAGTTGTATGCATGCACAAATTCAACAATAAATTAAAGAAGCAGGAAAACCCCTACTGGCTACAGCAAATCTGTACGGGGAAAAAAAAACCCATCAACCTAAAGCTTGTCAGATGAAAAAAGTTTTTGTGCATACGTTAGCAATAACCCAAGAGCATACTAAAACCAAACTACAATAAATAATCTACAACACAAATGGCACGGGAGATGACTGTAGTGATCTGCCACACATTTTTCTATCTGCATTTTTTTTCCAATCATAAGCAGAAGCTGAAATTCTCTTATGCAGTAAGAAGCAAACTAAAAGCCAAGCTGCTATTATCAATTCAGTGAAACATAGTAATTTTAATACTAAAAACTGCAATCTCTTCTCTAAAGAGTCTTCAACTAATTATTGTTTTTCCTTTCTTGTTTAAGGTACAAACCAGCTGAATGCAGAGTTTGTGTTTTTACTATGACTAGGCTAAGTTTTGCACATTTATCCCACTCTACATGAAAAGCTAGGATTGAAAACAACACTACACACATTACTGTTTTGAATTGGAAATCAGTTATGGTTGATGATCATCTCCAAAAATAAATATTCCCACAGACAGAGGTCAGTGGTTGCCTGAAATTGCATCAGTTAGCGCCTGTATACTAGAATCCTCCACTCCTTTGGCACTGTTTTATCATTTTATCACATTAATTCATAAAACAGTAGTTTTAGCATAAGACATAATGGTTTTCTGTCCACTCATTGGCTATTGGTTACCCTACAATTTAGTGATCTGAGACTCATCGTAGGATTTCTCTCTGAATTTAAGCATATAAGAAGATGGTCACTCAGAAATGTTCGTAGCTAAAAAAAGATGCACAAATAAAAAACCCCATGCAAATTAAGAAACAAGTAGTTTGGTTTTTTTTTTGTTTTTGTTTTGTTTTTGTTTTGTTTTGTTTTGGGTTTTTTTTGTTTTTTTTTTTTTTTACTTTGATTTATGTTATGTGTTGATCTGGTAAGCTCTTACTGTTCTCAAAGGAAAGCAACTTCACTGCACTGGAATTCTAATTTTGAGATGCATGCACTTCATTTATCAATTTATAATTGAACATTCATGTTTTGTGAACACATTTTAAAAAATCCTGAACTTTTAGGGGTACTCTTCCAGCCCCTCCTCCGAGAGCACATGTGAAACAACGTTAATACTAGTAATAAAATTTTAAAACTGGCAAGAAAAACTAAAAACATTAACAATGACATGTAGCTATCTCTACATGTTCCTTATTTCAGCCCGTGTATCTCTTCAGATTTTCAGATTGAACAGAACCTGGGATGATGATGTAAAAAATTGTTGATCTCACAATATGAAGCTACCAAGAGCCTATATAACCATTTGCCTTAAGATTTTTCTTTGGCTTTTGTAATCTCACTGCAATTCTTTTCCTCTAGGAAGTAATCTTTACTTTGCTCTCCAGCAACATCTACTGGAACATCAGTAAAATGCTACTATTTCTATTAATCACCCATTTAGCATTGAGCAGGGCAGTTAGCAAATGCCAAAAGGAGAGATAAACTATCTGTAATTCAGATCCTGCATTCTGGGCTCAAACAGATCAAGTTAGCTCGCCTTCAACCTTCTCGTTTTCTGCCACTTCAGAAGGGACAAATTATTTATGACTAATTCATATCAGAAGTCGTCTACCATTTACACTTAGATGTACTTTATTCAAGTCATGAAATATCATTTAAAATGCCACATTACATCCAGGATTTCCAGTTTTGTCAATTAAGTTACTCTTAATTCCAGCTTGAGTCAACATGCTTAAACAGATCCGAAGCATGAAAAGAGCTTGGAAGAATGTACGGGAGTATTTGGAATGGTGAATGAGAGGTGTGATGGCAGTTCCAATGCCAAATAATAAACAATAACAAGTTGAGCAAAACTATGGTTAAAAAGTAAAAACATCCACCACAAATCAGTGAAACATTTACAAGTTCTTTTTTCTGATTCTAAAGCCTCAGGAAAAAATTTAATAAAAATCTGTCCCTTTATATGAGGATGATTTCGTATGACTAACTACCACCAAAGATCAAGTGCATGAAGTCCTTCTGCACTGATGGGAGAGGAGGTTTCCCTGGGGGCTCGATCCCACTCGGCTGCGTGGTGGCTTGTCACTGCCCATCGGGAAAAACCAGTTACTGCAAATGTACACAGAAAGCTCTGCCACCGGGTTCTGCCCCGTACACAGCACCGTGCCTTCCCAAGGCTGCGGCCAGGATCGGGATAAACTTGCATAAAGGAAAAAAGTTCTCAAGTAAACATATTAATTTGTCTGCAGTGTGCTCATTCCTAGGTCTGCAAGGCTAAAATCTGCCTGCCGAACAGTGTTTACTCTATGACTGCTTATAAAACTTGCTTTTCATAGCTCTGCTTTCAGAGCCAGGCAATTAGCACTCTACTTTTACAAATCACTGCAATATTATTTGCTTTCCTTTAAATCCCTAATAATGGTCCAACTACCCTTGCCTGCTTATTCACTTTCCGGAATGACAATGAAATTCAGACCATCCCTGCTGCTCACAATCCCTTGCTTCTATTTAGAGTCTTAGTTTGCCCATACAGAGAGCAACTGTAAGTGCAGAAACGTAGGGAGAGAAAAGGCACCCAAGCCAGCGAAAACCAGAAACAGAAGTCCCAATAGCTAAATATTCCAGTTTTGAATAAAAAACATGTATATTTTAATTTTAAAAGTAATTAAAATTATTTTTGCCTTTGGAATCCTTGTAGATCCCAATGTATTTTTATAGAGAGGAAAAGGGCACGTTTCCCCAAGCCACAAACACTTAAATCTATATAATTTTATATTCTCACAAGACTCAAGTTCATAGGCTTTGCCTGATGAATTAGCTCCTCTCAATAACTGTTAAACAGAAAGCCCTTTATTGTAATCCAAGTGCACTTGTGGACAGCACTTTCAGAGTTAACTCCATTTGACAACTGACATAAATCCATTATTCTAATTTGGTGATTGCTTTACTAAACACAGATGCATCTTATGAGTTTTAGTCACGTATTTCATTCAGGATGCTACTTAATCTCAATTTACAAAACAAACATGCAATGGGTTTTACAGTACGCCTAAAAGGGTATAGCTATTCAGCCGATGAAATGCCAGGCAAACAAACCGTATTCACCTAGACCTAAACTCAATGCTAGATTTTACCTTACCAAATAAACAGTAAACAAATGCAATTAATTTTTCATTCAGATCTTGCAACCAAATTGCAGAATACCAAGCTTCTAGAGGGTTGTAAGACTGATAGAGCTTCTCTTATACTGAGATTTAAGCACTGAATTTAACCTTAAGCAAAGTCCAGCTTGCACAAAAGCTCATTCCCCGGATTCTTTTGATACACAGAGAAAAAGGGAGAAAACAATCACTCAGACTGAATACAGCACCTCCACAAACCCATTTCTAATTCAATTTATAGCACACACTTTACATCTTAAACAAAAGGCATCTGATATAACAGCGATGCTGCCTCTTGCTGCAGTTGCTTGTCTCAGTTACAAAATGCTGAAAATCCACCGCTCTGACCAAGCCACTCCATAAAACATTCGGATTCAGGCACTTCTTACCTGCCTCAGTTGAAGGCTTCCTTCCCTTGTTAGCAGTATGAAGCATTCTCTAGCCTTCCCAATCCTCACCACCAGCCTCAAATTGCACCGCCAAGTTCCTTTTTTGCAAGAAAACGCTTATTGAAAGTGATTAGTTTTTGTTGTCCCTTTTAAGTCCCTCCTGCGGGAAAGAGCAGGGAAGAGATGTGACGCCACCTTTTAATCTTTTGCAAGAGTGAAAAGGCAGAAAAGCAGCGCCCGATCAAACTGAGCCTCACACATGACTAAAACTCGCCCGAGAGGCTGCAAGCTCTGGCTAAAGCACCACTAGGCGTAAGTGTAAGAACAGAGAAGAGGGGAGAGTCAATGAAATGTGACAACGTACGTGCATCAAAGACGGTAAAAGAGGGAGAGAACAATAAGAGAGAGATCGAGACAGCAACGAAAGAAAGAGAAAGAATGAGGACGCGAAGGAGAATGAGCATGAAGAAAAGGTAGGGGAGTTCTGAAGCAAAGAATTCACAGAATAAAGCCAAAGTGTGTGGCAGCTTCTGTTTTTATCTCGGCGAGCATGACATACTGCCTCTCTCATTTAGCAAGACATTCTTGTCTCTTCCAGGTTTGAAAACTGAGATAATCACAATGTGTGCCTGTTTTCACCTGATTGGCACACTTGTGTGTGGTATACCTGAGATCCCCCTCAACCATCTTCTAGAGACACATTTATGTGCAATTAAGTTCATATATTCATTAGGAAAGACACCTCCTCCCACCCCCAAAACCCTGGAGCTGCTAATTTCTACATCAATTTACAATATAGTTTAACTGGCAGATGGAATTCTACTTATAACTACTAACAAACTGCCACTGATAAACAAACGACTGAACAAATGTTTAATGTTGATAACTGAGTTTTCATAGCAACAAAACATATTAGCATTAATAAATCTGTGTTGGAAAAAAAAAAAAAAAAAGAGNTATTTACCTAATTATTGCACTAAGAAGTAGGAAAACAAAAACCACGACCCAGAGCTAACATTTTTAAAGGAACCCAGCAGAGATAGGATCAGATTTCAAATTTTTAAAAAAATCCTATGCCAATCTAAAAGTTAAATTTCAAATTTAATAATTATTTCATACTCATTTACAAAAGCTTCTCACACTAAGTCCTCAGACAAGTAGAGCTCATTTTCATGCAAGATGGGTGTGTGTTTGGGGGTTCTTTTTTTAACTATATATATCATTTGTAACATTAGGACAGCTTCTGTAATTTAATTTTTTACCTTCTACCTTTTTAAGGCATATAGGTTTTTAGCCACCTGGCAAGCTGGCCAAAAGGCATAATATTTTTCTGCAGAACCAAGACAATCAGTCCACAGTCGGGCTGGGATATTACATGGAGATGTAGGGTTAAAGAGGGCAGCAGAAACGTAAACAAACCTGACAAAAGACCGTATCTTTTTCTCTTTGCTGCAGCATCCTATTTGGGCCTCTCCTTGGATCCTACCATTTCAACTTCACTAGGGAAAAGGAACGACTACATATGTTAGCAACGCAAGATTCTGGAAATCTGGATCTAGCTCCTGACTGGATAACATATTCTGTGTGTCAGCTTACGCAAGTCACACAGTGCAAGGTTCAGGTATTTGTGTCTTTGGGTACCAAGCTAGTTTTAAGCATTAAAAAATGTATTTTAACAGCTCTATACAGCTTGATACCCTCTTTTGTAGGGATTTCCCAACTCCAGAGAGGAGGTTATGAAGATAAGGTCACAAATTATTATCAGGCCAGTTTCAACACTGAATACCTATATATCATCATTGTAAAAGAACTATCATATTTAAAAGAATTAATGTTTTTCTATCAACGTTAACCTCCAGAGTCTCACCACAAACCACCATATTAAGCTCTCAGCAGATGGAATCCAGTTTTCAAATTTAAAAAGTAAAACTTGAAAAACAATTCTTTAAGTTTAACAAGCTGCCCCCAACTCCACGTGTAATGCTAAATTTGTGATTGCATCAGTGTTTCACCTCTTCTGTCCCCCGGCTACCTCTTAAAAATCAAAAAAGAAGTTGTCCCAAGTTGCTGTAAGACACTCGCTCTGCCTGTGCACACTTAATTCAAACACAAACAATTACGACAGAGATCCTTCTCTGTTTTCCATTTCATTCTGCACTTTTTCACCCCTATTGGTAAATGGCTTTTCCCATGGAAGTCTTGATAAGCAGTTTGCACATATCTTATAATACACTAGATTATATTCATGACAACAATCTTCAAAAAACATAAACACATACATACCCACTTCTAGAATATTTATTCATTCTCACAGGCTTATGTACAAATTCACGATTCAATCAAAACCCTGTATTTACATCCAAGGTCAACAGAACACTTGAAAACATGCATGCAATTTGCTTGTTTTCATGAAAGGTACAAGACTGAGTGGCTAAAACTACGCAACAGCTTACACATTATACTACATAAATTATTGTCTCCAAGAATTGACCTTGTGTTTGAATTAAAAATGTTTGGACACTGAACTGCTTGAGTCCTGACAGCTCTAGTGAGCAAAGCAAGTTCTTTCTCCTGTTACTCTATAGATTGGCCACATATCCATAAGACAGGCTTGGCCTTTGACTAATATGAATACAAAAGCCACATTTTACCGTTGGTAAGTGTGCTTCCACTTAAGCTTCTTCAAGTGTACAGGCACCTCACCACAGAACATTATAAAATAGCCACACAATGAAACGTACTAGTAATGCCATTTTCTGCAGAGATACAAAGAACTGATTTCCAGCCCGTTTTGTAATACTTTCACCATTACAAAGAAATCAAGTAATGAGAGTTTTCCCTCAATCTTAACCTGAACACGCCAAGTCAAGTTTAATCACTGAAAACCTCTTGAGCTCTTACTTCAGTACTCTACCAGAAATCTGGATCATTTTTGTGTTTTAGGTCTAAGATTTCATTAACCTGCATGCAAACCCACACTCTATGTCTGTGACTTAAAGCTTGTGCAGTAATAGAATCGTTAAGACCATTCCACGTGTTGCATTGTTTCAGGGATGCTGAATCACACCCTCCCGCACAAGCCCCTACCAAGAAAAGGTATCAACAGGATTATCATAGAATCATAGAATGGTTAGAGTTGGAAAGGACCTTGAAGATCATCGAGTTCCAACCCCCCTGCCATGGGCAGGGACACCTCCCACTAGACCAGGTTGCTCAAAGCCCTATCAAGCCTGGCCTTCAATACTTCCAGGGATGGGGCATCCACAACCTCCCTGGGCAGCCTGTTCCAGTGCCTCACCACCCTCACAGGAAAGATTTTTTTCCTAATATCCAATCTAAATCTCCCCTCTTCCAGTTTAAAACCATTACCCCTTGTCCTATCACTACACTTCCTGACAAAGAGTCCCTCTCCTGCTCTCCTGTAGGCTCCCTTCAGATCCTGGAAGGCTGCTATAAGGTCTCCCCGGAGCCTTCTCTTTTCCAGGCGAACAGCCCCTGCTCTCTCAGTCTGTCTTCATAGGAGAGGTGCTCCATCCCTCTAATCATCTTTGTGGCCCTCCGTTGGACGCATTCTAACAGTTCTATGTCCTTTCTCTGTTGAGGACTCCAGAGCTGGACACAGTACTCCAGGTGGGGTCTCACAAGCACAGAGTAGAGGGGGAGAATCACCTCCCGTGACCTGCTGGTCACACTTCTTTTGATGCAGCTCAGGACACGGTTGGCTTTCTGGGCTGCCAGCGCACATTGCCGGCTCATGTTAAGTCTCTCATCCATGAGCACTCCCAAGTCCTTTTCCTCAGGGATCCATGTTTTATCGAAAACATGGAGCATCAGGACGGCAAATTATGGGGAAAGTGGGAAAAGACTATGAAAGTACTCCTGCCTATTACAGGGACTACTGGTCAGAACTACTCATTGACTACAGATCTGTTGGAGCTAAAGGAAAGCCTCTGGCTACGCAAAAGAGCTAGTGACCACTTTTTTTAACTGATATCCTCCTGTATTGCACATCAAGCAAAAGCAGTTTATTTGCCAGTTATCTAATAGGATGGCATGAACACAGAACTAGCTTTCCAATCTTTTGATTTTATTTCCTCCATTTCAGGCCTGAAGAAGCGCTCTCTGAAAGCATCTTTATTCTTCCAGTTATATTAGTTGGTTTAATAAAACATAGCACTTTTTTGCCTTCAAACCTTGCTTCAGTAATACCTTTGGATCTTTCTCTTACACCACAACCTATGTAAGAATGTAATTGTGAGGCCCTTCATCCCTCCCCATCCACTGATCCCGAGACCGCGATCTGTGCTCTGCTCAGAGGAAATACAACAGAGTAGCACAAGGGCTAGAAGAGAGGCAGAGAATACAAGAAAATTCTTTGTGTCTTATAGTGTCTACACTTAACTTCCCAGTGTCCAGTATAAGACAAGAAATTAAACCGGCGCAGCAAAAGAACTATCACGATCAGATGCCATTATACTCGTGAAAGGCACCAGTTTCAGACCTTGCACAAGCATAAGCTACATGTAACATCCTGTCAGGGTGAAGGAAAAGATGTTATGCTATTGCTGGTATGAAGTAGAAAACCACCTAAATACCTCTTTATGAGCATAACTGAATACATGTGATAGCATCATTATAAATTAAAATTGTTTATGACCTCCATTTGGTCCAAATACTACAACCTTACTCACTATACGCATGGTTGAACCAATTTATCTATGACTGCTGGTGTTACATGATAGAAGGAATAGCCAGGTGGCATACAAAGGAAACAAACAGAAAATAAAAGCTGAAGCAGCTTATAATTTGGTTCTGAGTCATACTGGTTTCTTAGTGACTACTGAAAAATAATCTTTGATTCTTATCAATTCACTAAGTGATACAAAATACTTAAGGTGTCATTTATTTAATTCATTTTTAGTTTCCTCTATTTCATAAAATAAGTGTTAATATATTATGAAAACAGTCATTTCATTTCATGAATGGAAATCACTATTTTTGTAAATTTTGCTTGAGAGAAGAACTAAACCAGGAGGTAATCAGAACATTCCTGGTGATATGAGAATACTAATTTCAAAGGACATGTAACTCCTCCTCTTTCCCTATTCTGTTTACCTGTAAAATTATAGAGAAATAGGCATTAAAATGACATTTCAAAATTCAGACTTCTGTGACACCAACTTGTACTACTGTCTGCTTGATAAGTTTCTGTTTAGAGTTTTTGTTCCTGCTGTATCTCCAAATACAGTCACAGAAGCACAGGCCTTTTAAGACTGTCATCTTACATGCCAAAACAATTCCTGAACTATCTCCCACAGAAGATTTACAGATTTTCACAACAGCAGTAAACTGATTGCCTTCACAGAATCACAGAATGATACGTGCATGGAAGGGACCTCTGGAAATCATCTAGTCCAACCCCCCTGGCCAGAGCAGGTCCTCCTAGAGCAGGTCGCACAGGAACTTGTCCCAACATCATCTGTGCCCAAATGGGAGGCAGTCCACATCAAACTCCTGTGCCTCTGTTAGCATCGGGGATGGAAAGAATAACTTACCTCCAAGGTACACGTTTGCCTGCCATAATTTCTCCTTGTAAGTTAGGCTGAGAGCTCCTTCACACCGTATAGATATGTTCTGCTTGCAAAGGCAAAGGCCAGTTTCCAGAAGAAAGCTGTATGGCTCACAAAGGATCTTCTTTGGTACTAGGTAATTTCAGGTCTCTACACAAACTACAAATCTGCACTGAGTCAATAGAGCACATAGGCCCACAGGGCGCACAATTTAATTTAGAGTACTGGGCAACACACTTAAAAACCGAACAAAGCCAAATTTTACTGGCCAGTTCTCTGTATTAGTATGCAATCTTCATGCCTTAAGCCTCGGGGGTATCCCCGAGCCTTCAGTGCTTCTCTGAGCCACAGCTTTGAAGATGCATTGGTTTCCTGTGCACTACTTGACCTACATTCAGGCTGACTTCTATTCTGAAATTATTTCTACTGTGAATTCAATTCCAGATGCTACATACCATCGCTTTGTTATACCTATGATACTGGTGTCAAAAAGTAGAAGGATGTCAATAAATCAAAAGGGCCATGGTTGTCATTCCCTAACAACTAGGGCTCTTAAAAAAAACCACCCACTTTTTGTGAGTTGATCTTGGCACAAGCACATTTCCTCAATGACGCGGAAGGACCAAATCCAGAAACCTCCTTTAAATTATTTGTTGTTATGCCAGGAACCAAATAGCTGACACACACCTGTGCTGCGTGCCAAGGATGCCTAAAACTCTTTCAAATGGGGAAGGCTTCCCTGAAAAGGGAAAATAAGTCTGCAAGAGATAACCAAAAAATAATGGGGAAAAAAAAAAAGAGAAAAGGTGGGCCCAAATTTTCACACCTGCACACCAGCTTTAACATTTACAGTGCAAAGGTCTCACAGGATAAGATTTTACCCTACCAATAATGCCTGTTGATTCATTACATGCTTCAAAAGCTGTTCCATGTAATGATCCAGTAGGACAGTCATATGCTACAACAAAACACCTACAAGTCCACTTATCTTAAGAAAAAAAATTGTAAAGCCCTCTAAGTCTACTAGGTCAGCTGAAAGACCCCTAGAGCACTGCAAAGAATTCAATTTCTGCCCATTTATAACAGACCCATGATGAAGAGTTGACTTGACACCAACAGTTACCCCAGTGGTGATAACGCAAGAAAGGCTGACGAGACAGCTCCACAAGTGATGCCATAACAACAGTACATAAATCCAACACCTACTTGCTGCCTGCATGTGTGCGGAGTCTTACTTATACATGAGTCAAGGGGGTTTATTATTAAACAGCATCATGACGGATCTACACTATGACTCAAGCAAATGAGTAGGTAAGAAAAAGAGTGGGTAGTTTCACCAAAGTCTGGTTTACTACTCGTCTGTCGCGATTTAGAAGACAGAGTGAAAGCCCACCAAGGTGGCTAGATGTGGCATATAAAAGTACCCTTAAAACACCTGCCTTGGCATGCCATGCCACCAGTTCTTATCAGCCAGAGGATATTGGTTTTGCTGAAATGTTGGTATGAACCAGGACAGTTGTTCCTGTCTTTATCCCTGTCACACCACTAACAGAGAATGCATCGGGAAGCAAAAGACTTTTAAAAAAAAATATTTGATAAACGTAAAGTGCTGATTAGAATCTGTTGAGAACAGCAAGAACTTGACATGATTGACTCTTGAGAATTTTAAAACATGGTATTTTAAGTAAATTGTTAAAAAGTGCCAGAAGTGTTCATATGTATATTAAAAGTTCTATAAAAAGCAAGGATGACATTACATTAGAAGTGATTAAAATGTAAAAAAATATATATATATTTAAATGCACATTTTAGCTTTGGTCTTAAGACAACTGTTGACATTTCACAACCAGACCACACTACAAACATTTGGCTTCTTAGGTATATTCAGTCTCTTAAAAATATCCATAATAAGTAACCTGCTGTATTTAAAAATGAAGTTTAATAATAAGATTTAATTACTTTTTTTTTTTTCTCTGTGATATATAGCTTTTGATTCCATGCAAACTCAGTTGAGATGGTGCCACTTCCTCCTCTCAGCTGCCTAAAACCACTGGTGAACTCTCTGGCTGTGATTTCAAATGTTCTTCAACTTCATGAAGTCAGTAACATGAGAGCAAAAGCTTTCCAGTAAACACTTCCTGACAGAGTGAAAAAAGTAGTTAACAAAAAAAAGAAGCGTTAACTATTTTTACTTTTAATATTTTTCAGCCAACCAGTTTATTAAGCCATTGTCATTTTTGACATTCTCTCTCCTGTGACAATCACAGAAGCAATTCAAAACTTTACTTTATCAGCCAATTCTTTTTTACAATAATCTGATTCTTACTTGTGAAATCTGGAATAAAACGTTACAATTTCAGATGTTGAATACTTAAAAAAAAAAAACCTCTGGAAGCTGCCAGGAATAGATATGAACTGCGCTATGCAATATGATGGAATTTACCACACACGTTTCTGGAAATGTGCTTGTCTTAATGCAGAACACCAAAAGCATGACATTTAAGGGGTCCAATCTTGGAAAAAACAGACAAACTTAGAAATGCTCAAAGCATTCAATAATCTCCACTTCCTCTTTCCCTGAACCTCCCGGTGTCTTTTTTAGGGCTTTTTAAATTTACTTCCTCTGTGACCCAGTACCTCTACCCGTGAAGGAAATACAGAGGTAACAGCTGGTTTGGAAGGGTACTTTGAAAACTACTGTTGAAAAGATCATGGAGGGGTATCCATAGTTGGGAAAAAAAAAAAACACAAAAAAAACACAAAAAAACCCACCAAAAAACAAACAAACAAAAAACCAAAAATCCAAAAAAACAAGTAGAACTTTTTTAGCCTTTTTTTTTTTTTCTTGGCTTCCCCCGCCCCAATACCCCACTTGTCTCTATTAGAACTGTACTTACTACCTAAACCGGAAAACATTTGGATCCCTGAGAGAATTTTACATTACCTCAGTCCTTATTCATGACAGATTTACTGCCGATTAACATTTCAAAGTAACTATAATAATGTAAAGCAATACTACATTAAAAAAAAAATAAAAATCACAATACCATAAAAGATACAAGGGCAGTCATGCAACATGTAAGTCATAAAGGATGTTTTAAACCTTCCACTGCCCTGCTTCTATTGTACCACCTAGATTTTGTCTCAACTCTAACAGATTTTCTGTTAGCCAAATTCACAGAGCATTAATTGACATCAACCGATATTTGTTCACGACAAAGAAAAAAGTGTGAAGAAACATGTAGTACTGTGAATTTTATTTTTAAAATGCTTCCCAGTTGGGTAAGAATTAGGCAAACCCATTCTATCATCATAGGAAATGTCTGCTTCAAGGCCTTATTAGTTCCGACACGTTTTCTGCTATTCACCAAACCAGAAACATGTCTCTATGCTCATCAATGAGTCCTCTAAGAGCACGAAAGGGCGTTACCAAAAGAATTTTGACATCTGCTGATGTTTTAAGTTCACAAGGCAAAATAAATGTTTACCATTAAGGTAGCAGTAAGAAAACATTAGCCCAGCCTAAGCCACCTGGCACTAAGGAGACATATGCACTTCTGTTACATACATTATTGAAATAACGTCCACGCTAAATGAGTTGGTGGCCCCACACTCCTGGAACTAGGTAGTACCCTCAGCCAGCTTTAAATGCAATGAAATACACCCCCACCCCCCCACATTCGGACTGCACAGAGCACCGTGGGTAAGACCCAGACTGCGGGAGAACCTCCTCTCCCCCTGGCTCTCACCACCATAAGGTGCAACTACACCACCTTGCCTAAAGGTCTCAAAGCAGCTCATGAAATCAGGCAAGCACGGAAGTCTTCTGCTGTGTCACACACTGAGCAACTTCTTCTTACCAAGCTGAAGAGTGCCAACGTGATGGAGTGACTCCCCTCTACAGATAAGGCCAACAAAACAATTGAACCTGCCAAACTAGAGTGGCATTAATCACTGTGTCCATAATGTATTTACAAGTTCTGTTAGGACACCTGATATTTGAGCTAGTTCTCAAACAATTCAGCTACAAACACCACCCCCCCAAACACTTTGCCCCCCCCAACCAAGAAGTCCTGAATTTAAGTTTAATAGCTGTATGGTGGTATCTTAAGGGGGGCAGAAGGCTGGAGGTTTTACTCTAAACACCTTCACCTCTATCACAATGATCACTAGAACACCACAGCTCTTTTCAGACAAATCTCCAGACAAATGTTCTCGGGCCAAAAGAAACCAAAGCTCACGACTGGCTGGTCTCAAGAAGCCCCCAGCAGCACCATCACAGCCTCTCCTCTCCTGGTCCTCTGCACTTTAGCATTGGTCTGAATGCAGTATCTCTTCAAACAAGGAGAAATGGAAGGACAGAGAAAGAAGGAAGAAATCATGAGTTTTGCTTTAGTTATGGTTTGGGTCTTTTGGTTGGTGGGGGCTTTTGGTGAGACAGCCACAGCCTCCCCTTGGCATGCACCAAGGGGAGGTGGGTTGGTCACCCACAGCCTCCTCACCTCCCACCCGAGAAGAAAGACACTTCCACATCTGAAAGACAGTGGACCTGTGTGGACCTTCCAGGATGGCCCTTTTGAGGAAAGGTAAGGAGAGAGAAGAGTGCTATTTGATATAAACCTGCACTGACAACGTCAGAACGGAGAAAGAGCTGCAGAAAGAAGAGAGCAGAGAGATCCTCTGGGTACCAGTTGTGGCTGCAATGTGCAAGGAATACCTGAACAGCTCGACAGGGCTCACTGATCAAAAAGAGATGCCAAAGGGCTAACACTAATGGCCATTCTGTCTAGCCACAGTCATCAGCATGACAACACTGACGCTGTAAGTGCCTGAAGAAACAGGTCTTTTATTTTCTTAGAGCCAGGTATAGACCGTGGGCTTTGCTCATGCATAAACCCCAAAACTAGCACCACTGATAGCCGCTAGTAAAATGAACAATTATGCTACACAGTTTTCACTTTAGATTAACAATTTTAAACACAGGATTCCAGTGAGTTTTTAACTATACCACTGCTGAATGAAAAAAAAAAAAAAGAAAAAAAAAACTTTTTAAATAGGTCCAATCAGAACTGAAAGCCTTGAATTAAGGTATAATCAAATAAAACTTTAGTAAACTGTAGTTGCCCTGTTATCCACTTGATTGCAATTCAGCAAGACCAAAATAAACAGTAAAAAGTGAACAGAACAAAACAAAACAAAAAAATAGGGAACTGAACAACAGAGGGAGACAGGGACATGTAGAATCAGTATGCGTTTCAAAGAACAATATACAAACATGGAAATGTTTTTGCTCTGGCTACAAAGAGTTCACTTGATATTTGAGTGTTTCAGTCTTTAGGCAAAGCACTTAATTGGAATCTTACTTCAGCCAGTTCCCTTGTGGCCTCAAAGTACATTGAAATTATTTCCTCAGTTACATCATTCATACTTTTGCTTATGCACATCCCAGTTTCTAAACATGCTCCCTTCCATCCCCTGTGCGCTGATGAGCCTTATGGATACAGGCAGGAGCTGCTTCCCTTCACCAGTGCAAATGGACACTGCCATTCCATCACCTACATGTTCCTGGGGAAGGATCGTTATTCTAGGTAATAAAATAAGTGTGAACAACCCTTCTTGGAAAAGGCAGAAATGAGATCCCCAGCTGAACTTCCACCTCCCAGTCTGTCTGCACAGGTGACAGATGCGACCCGCTCCCATACCAACAGTCACCGAGTGAAAAGAGAGGCTCCATCTATTGCCTTTACTAAGTGGATAATGACTGCATATGCTGTCCTGCAGCCAAACAACAAATAAAAATTATATCATACAGGCCAAATAACTTCCTTGGAATCTAGACACATTATGATGCATAATTCCCTTCTTAATGGTTATAAAGAGACCAGAGCAATATACAAAAATAACATTCTGCACAGAAGCACGATTGTTATCGACTATGTATGACATTCCTGTGCCATTTGGGTTAACTTTCAGCAGCATTCTAACACAGCTTTTCAGTTTTCAGGTAGCATCTTGCTTCAGTAATTTTCTTTCAAAGTAGAAAATACCACCTAAGGTTATAACTGCTAATACAGTTGTAAAAGTCATCCCAAATACAATTGCAATAGGGAGAACCCAAAAAACCACGGGGCTACTACCAACAACTGATTTCTGGTGTGATGTCTGAACCAAATATTATTGCTTACATTTTATTTTCTAGTCAAGCTACACTGAGCTCCCGGGAGTCAGTGTGCTAAAGCACGCAAAATTCATGACCAAACTAGAGCTTTGGAGATCAAATTACATCTCAGTTTGTGATTCACTGCTGGAACTTGGCAAAGACAATTATCTTTGATGTGGTCATTTTTTTCTGTTTATATAATGGTAGTAATGATACCTCATAGGACCCATTTAAGGGCTTAATAACTAGTGTTTACACAAAATTTTCAAGTTGCTAATTATGATTATTTAGCCAAGTGTTAACCTAATACATATGTAAGAAAACAATATTAATGTATTCCCAAGGATGATTATGATCATAATTACTATTAATGCCACACGCACAAGTGACTTGTTCCTCACCTGCCACAGCCCGGTGCCTGGGTGACACAAGGGGTACCTGACAGGATGGGCACAGCACCCGTACAAGGTGGTTTGCCCAAGTGGAAAGTCATAATACATAGGAGCTATGCTAGAAAAGGAAATGCCGCAAGGAAATCGCTGACCAGCTGAGCTTGGAAATGCTTTGAAAAGACCCATTTAGAGTCAGCCTGGATCATTTAGGCTTAGCACCGCGAGTTGCCAGCACTGCTGCAGGGCAGCAGAGCACTGGAGAGGTCTAGGAGAAAGCAGTGGGAGCCCCAGCAGGGACAGCCACGGCAGAGGGGCAGTGATCCTGCACTGGAGCGAGAAGCCAGGGAAGAGCAAGGGTCCTGGTGAGACCAGGGCATGCCAAGAGCGCTATGGGGAAGGAAACGTCAATGACACTTTTCCTTGGTAATGTTTCACCCAGAAGAGACTGGGAACCGCTGCGCTTGGTATAGTCCTCCTCAAAATAGAGCAACATTTTATTCCAGCAAATATGAATATGTTAGGGAAGCAAATAATTGAGAAGATTTTAGAAGGCCCCAGGAAAAGAAAAATCTTGTAAACAAGATTGATCAACAAGTCTTTGAAAGAATCCTTTTGTTCCCAATACAATGCTTCCAAAATCTGCTTCTTCAGGAAAGACGGATGGACGGACAGACAGATGGACAGACAGGAAGGAATAGACAGATAAAGGGAAAGCCAAGAAACCATTTTAAAGTACTTTAGAATCTTTTTCCTACTTCTCAGATTTTTTGCACCTATCCCTGGAGGTACCTTGCCCACACTTCTACACGCTGGAGGTCCTTGGGCTTTACTGTAAGGTTTTTACTCCAGCTGAAATAGCATTTCCTAACAGGGTTAGCACAATTTCATAGTCAGCAAAGAGTCAGCCGTTGATTGGCCTGTCTGTGGCTACAGGACAACACATCCTATACGGTCTGTCCTGGAGCTGATGGGCAGCCAACTGCTGAAAAGAAATATCTCTATATATATAGCTGTTAGGTGCAGCTTGCTGCTCAAACACATGGAAGCTGCAGGTAACAGCGAGCGTTCAGCTGCAGTTAGGAATGAAATGTTCTTCTCAGTGTTCAGTTGGGCCCATCTCCACGCCACCCATTTCCCATAGGAGTTTTCCACAAGGTCTGCTACCTGTCTTTGGCCAGTAGTCCCCCCTGCAGAGATGGGAGGAACAGGAAAAGGAAGCTACAGACTCAGGCTTACAAGGAGGGAGTAAGAGACAAGCCAGGATGACCGGAGCAGCCCAGGAGATGAGCACATGTGGATTGGCACCAGGAAGCTGGAGACCTTCAGTGACTGACAGGCTGTGCTTGCATCACGGGATATCAGGATGAACATTCCATTGATGAGCTTACAGCCATGTCAGACAAGAACAAACCTTCAACAATAAGGATCTCCCAAGCAAAGAAAAGGGGACTGCTATTAGCACAGCAAACAAAAGCACAGGTTTCATTCCATTAAACAGCATAGAAAACCCCCTGTAATACTACCATTACTGGCTCCTATAGTGGACTTTCAGCATAGCCCTGAGGCTGTAACAATTGTCACCTTTACTGATGATTACAGCTCATCTACCTCTACCCACAAAAAGGCAAGGCTCATGCTCCACCTTGAGCTGAATAGTAAAAATATCAACAATTATCCCACATTCAAAGTATTTTATGACTCAGAGAACAGACACAATAGCAATAAAGAGAAAAAAGATATTCTAGTTTTCACAGTGGAGACCAAATTTCTTTCTTCTGAACTCCAAATGGCTTGAGAAATCAAACATTAACATTGGTACATTTTTCTCCATTTCTCCAAGATCTGCTTCTCCTTCAGTCCCTCTCTCCCTCCCATAAATAGTCAGTCAGCTGGGTACACTGATTTGGGTGAACCTCAAAGGTCTGAAATTCCTAACAGTTCCACAAAAAAATTGAAGACCAGTACAGAACAGGTACCAAAGTTGTTGGCCCTAATGCCAGAAGACTTTGATGCAACCCAAGACGCGCCTGGCACATGGGCAAGCTCGTACCCTCCCCCCTTTAATCCTGCCTGTGTCTTGCCAGGGGCTGTGGGAAGGAAGGGGGAGGTAGAAAGGAGAATGAAGCTCCTGAGAATGGGTACAGGGCATGGAGTGCGCTGCTGATCCTCAGGTGGGGGTTGGTCTTTTTATTCCCGTGTGCCAAAATCCAAAAACGCTATATGCTCCACTGAAATCAACAGGGCTCTAGCACCATGCACGAATGTACAATGTGAGCTTAGAAGTTTTCCTTTTTCTTTCTCTGATACTAGCACCATTTTTTCCTCACTGTAATTAAGTCCTTACTGGAGTAAACCTGTTTCTGAACTCGCCCCAAAACCCTAAAACAGTTTCTGCAGCCTCTTATACACATAGCATATTTCTCAAAGCAAAAATAAAATCATTAGCTTGAAGAAAATACCAGATTATAATAACATGTCTGTATGTTGGCTGCAGTCAGTAGTAAGAAATGCAACTTATTGTAAAGCAAACTACAATTAACCACACTCATGGCATTCAACATTTTAATATGAGATAACAAAGCTAAGATAAAAGTGACGTTTTAGTGAATGATTTCCACAGTCTATGTCCCCTTATGTTCTCAACATTCAAAAACTGTCTCTCTGAGAATATCACGCTGACATGGAAGCCCGCAGAGGTTCCTTTCGGGGCACTTAAAAGTTTTCTATTAAAAACTAATGAAATACAGTGACTTTTTTTGCAGCATTTTTATACAATGCTCTTTCTGATTTGAAACTAAATCCAAAACTACGCCACAAATGAGCAACATAAGACGCTCCCTGAGGGGCTGTAGTGGTGTGGGTGACACCTTTCTCATGTCCCCAGAGGTAAAGTATGTCACATCCTCAGTACTTCCAATATCACCCGTCTACAAAGCTACTTGCTGTTCCCAGAGAAAAATATCTCACATTCACACATGGTTTTTATGTGCTATGGGACTAACAAAAGCCAAGCAAAACAAAACCCCATTTTTCAAGCATACATAAATCAAAAACCTAAAAGTAGAAGGCATGTATACAAATAAATTCATCTGAAAGAAGTAATTTAAACAATTCTAATGCTGGACTTCTAGAGCGTCTATCTAGTTGAAAACAAAGCAAAGCAAGCAGTCAATTTAGGTTTCACTGACTCTGAGGTAGCAGGCCCCACTGACTTTAATGAGGCCAGGATTTCACCATGAATTTAAATGGGAAAAATCACAGCAGCATTCTTACAGGATAGTGCAGGGCAGCCTGCTACACGATTGAAAGGGGCACACAAAAGCGTACCAAGCAGGTCACCAAGACACACCAGCCATATTTTGATGGAACAAGAATCTAGCACAATGCAGTGCTATATATTACACCGAAGGCTTTTTTGTTTTGGTCGGTATTAGGATCTATTATTACTGTTTTTTCTTAAAATTATACATAATTGTAATTAATAATGTGTTATTATATCCGCCTCTACATGAGAAGTAATGAATGTCCTGAATTAAGCGAAGAAATAAACTTGCAGGTGAAGGCAGGGTTGTTCACACTGATTTATCATGGAGAAGTATTTATCAACCTACGGACTGTTTCAAGGCAGAAAGGAAACTTTTGTTTGAAACGCAAATTATAAAGAGATCCAATAGGTTAAACAAGTACAGAGTTCTACTTTATTTATTCAAAATTTCAAAAGTAATCATTTAAGTATGTACATGTTCCAGTAGTTCACAGGTAGTGCAGATCTGGGAAAGCTGCAGCATAGGTGCAGCTCACTCAACCATATGCTGCTTTCCTTAAGTAATCCATTATACAAAAAAATAAATATCTTGTGACAGATTGTTTTGACAGTTAAAAAAGATTTAAATTTTTTGAATGCATTTGACTGAAAGGCAAAAATGTTAGATAGATGTTAATTTAACAGATGTCTAGTTTTGCATCATCAGCCTGAAACAGGCAATTTCTAGCAAGTCTCCTAGCTGTATCACAACACGAAATCCTATGAATTCCATACGGATATGCCTTTCACAAACTTCAAATGAGCCATTCTCATTCAAAGGGAAGTTAAAATGGTTGTGAGAAGATTGTACCACCTGGCTGTAATTCTGATCAAGCAAGTAAACACATCCAGGGATAATGAAACCGATACACTATCATTTACATTACAGTCTGGAATAAAAGAACATTATTTGAGACTATATGTCAAAAGCGCTCATTTACATGAGAGAAATAAAACCCATACAGGTTCTTGCAAATCTAATTATCACATGGCTGAAGACGGACCAAGGATTTTTTTTTTTTTTTTTTTTGAAATTTCGCTTTGCATATCTTAAAGTCTTTGCATATTAAGTATATATTGTCATACTACCTATTTCTGCATAAGTTTGATTCTGGCATTGTACTGTTTGTAGAAGAAAGTGGAATAACTACAGCTTAACTAAAGCTGTCGCTGCTAGTGCAGTCATCAGTAATCTAGGAAGCTCTGGAATTCGATCAGCATAAAAACCACTTGAAGGGTTTCACGACTTGCATGGATTATATTGCATAAGAGAAGCTGAACAGTTAAATTTTCCTAAAACCAGTAAACCACAATTGGCTAGATCCATTTTGGATATTCACAAGTGGCAGAAACTATTCCGTGTTGTGAATTACTTATTCTGTAAAATACTGATTTTACATATACCAGTATTATTCCCATTCACAGAAGAGGAAACAGAAACTAAAGAGATTAATGCATGGGAGGCCAGAAACTACTTACTACTGATTTAGAAAAGATCCTAACATTCAACTGACTTGCTTGAAAGCCTGTTGCTGAAATATAATGCGTGTTTGCTACTGAAACCTGATTTCTAAATGCTGAGAATCAAAAATATTTACCTACTTAATTGGAATATTATGAGACAAATCTAATTCATGAAAGGGTACTGAAAACTACACTCTCTGATTTATACACTTACGGTACTTACCTGTTGTGATCTACATAATGTGGCGAGTCAACATATTTGGGAAATTAAATCCAGATTTCAAATCCGCATTTTTGAAAATGTAATGTCTCCTTTCCCAGGAACAGTCAGCTGCTCCAGATTCTTTATCAAGTTTGTCACCATTGACTATGAAGACACCTGTTATTTCATGACCTTGACTCAGTTCTAACTATTTTTTAAAGAAGCATTTAGGTTGAATCTTTGCAGCTTTCTATTAATTGGAATACGTCCCAATTTTTGGTGAAGAAATAATATGGCAACATAATTTCTATATGGTGAATAATATAAATGATAAAGGAATCTGGAAGACAAAATAAAATGGTTTACTTCTAAGATCGCTTTAACATAAACAGAGTAGGGGAAAAAAATCAAAGAAAAAAAAAAAAAAGTACCTTCAGACTATTCAAAACCAACTTTCTCAAGAATCCAAACAGAAAAGTTGAGTTAAATGAATGAATATTCTTTCTTTGGCGAAACCACACCAGGGAGTGATTTAAAGGTTCTGAAATTTATGGGAACGCTTTTAAATGGTCTCTTTTTACAACAGAAAAAGGTTAAAAACACAAGAGACCATAAGGTAAAAAGTAGGAAATACAGTAGATAACCCAAAATACAGTTTTGCCTACATATCTTAATTATCTTACATCGCTACAGCAAGCGCAGAATGTCTGTTTTTAGTGTATCTTTACAATAGAAAGGAGAAAAATAAAATAGAACACAGAGATGAGACTTTTCACAAATGGGATATCAAGAATCTGCTTATCAAGATTCTACAGAATCTTTATACTTACGATCTGGTCATTATCGATTTATATACACATTTGATTTTTGACCTTGCCAATTAGGCTGTGTAGAAATACCATCAAATGTTGGAGACAGATGTCAAAACACCTGCAAATCCTACCATAAACTGGTGTTTACAAGCCTGATTCCATCTGCCTAACTTTACACAACTCTTACATGTACTGAAAAACATTACTAATGAAGGTCTTCTTTATTAGTATTTTTGGTTTGACTAGTATAATGATTCAACATATATAACATGCTGAATCATTATATAACAATGATAACTTTCATTTTGTTTATTATATGGATAAAATCAATACAGTACAACAAATCTTTGTGTATGTAGCACATCTAATGTTGATCACCAAAAATAACAAATTAGGCTTAAAGTAAAACTATCCCCCTTGTTCCTGAACTGACACAAACTAAAAGATGGCACAGAGGAATGGATCAATTGAAGGCATTTCTAGAGCTCCTTTGAAGAGAAGATAACAGCAGTGTCTCAGTACCCCTATTACCCATGGGGGGGTTGCTCTTGCATCTTCATTGACATGTCAATTACTCGGAAGGGGAGCAGGAATAAAGCCTAAGGGTGTTGAGTTATAAATTAGGACACTCAAGTTGATGGAGAGATTATCTCAGTCTTGAGGAAAAAAGAAAGACAGAGTCCTCTAGGTTACCCACTATCAACCGATTCGTCTTTCACCTCAGAGTGGTGTTTTAAGCCAGACATTCTCCAAAAGTATGACAAAATTCTTGTCTGCGCAGACGTGCCCTGCTCTGACAAACATGATGAATTCAAGAGAAACAAAAGATTCCTCCCTGAGTTTAAATAAAGAAAAATAAAACCAACAAAATATTATTACTCAACACACAAAAAGCCTCCTGTGTTAATTTTTTCACACATCTATTTAATCCCAACTTAACACAATTATAATAAAAAAAAAAAGTTCAGAAAACTGAAATACTTTCTGTATTCTCTCTATTGTGTAGCAATTCCTGACCAACTACAGCCTCAAAAACAAGCAAAAAACCTCTAAAGAAGGACTGTTTACCTAAAAACCAGCAGTATGCACTTTAATATTTTAGTAAGGTTCAGAGACTCTTATTCTCTAGTACAAGCAATACGGTAGCAAGAGAATTCAAGAGAAACAAAAAGATTCCTCCCTGAGTTTAAATAAAGAAAAATAAAACCAACAAAATATTATTACTCAACACACAAAAAGCCTCCTGTGTTAATTTTTTCACACATCTATTTAATCCCAACTTAACACACTTACAATTCCCTCTTCCTCAGTGTTCTCAGCTGTAACTGGAGATAATAAGACCAACCTTTTCTCTACAAACACTTGGCAACCAACCGGTTAGAAGCTGCATGCAATAGCTAAGTATTCTTACTGCAAACAGTACCTGTAATAAGAAAAGTCACAATACCTGGAGAAGTGCCATTACACAAACTCTTTTTGCAGCATTTTGATGATGAAACAGATGTGCTGATACGCCCCCTTAAGTTCTAAGGAACATCAGCAGACCATAACAGCGTAAATCAGTCCATTTCTAATAATGCTTCTAAGCCATGCATGGAAGCTTCCCTAAAACACACTCATTTTTCCATTTTCACGGATTCAATGCAGAGAAATACCACCTCCTAAATACACTTAATTTTCTAAAGGTCTTTCTAAACTTTCATTTTTCCTCAATACTATTTTTAATTCCACACAGAGTCTTTATGATCCAAGCACTGTTCTTCACTCTTCCATTTTCATTCACATTTTTAAAAATTTCAGCTGTACTCAGTGACCCACAATTTAGGAATACACAGTGGTTTTTAGAACAGGTTGAGACAGAGAGCAACATTAAAAAAAAAACAAAAAACCACCCAAAACCAAAATTGAGAGTTCACTGGGGCTGAATATGGGGAACAAGTACTTGGCTCAGCAGTGTAACAGAGAAGATTTTTGAAAAGCTGACACTTGATTGAATAGCTGATAGTCACTTCTGCTGTGTGATAGGTGGTGTTGACCTACGGATAGCTTCATTAATAAACTTGGCATAGAGGTTTAAACCCCATGCAGATTTGACTACCTGAACAGGTGAAAAATTAAGCACGTGCAGCCTTTACGCTATTTATTTGTATCTGTTTTCCACTCAGCTCCTTCCACAAAATAGACTACTCAATTTCTATAATATTTGGGAACTAGATTGTGGAGAATACGACAAGCTGATAGTGTGCAAATATTGCATCATTTGGAGGAAACATTCTGCTGGGGACAGTTGAAACTTCAATACAAGCCATTTCCACTGAAATGGAAATCAATTTAGTGGAGATCACAGATGAATTGCTTTTTTTCCTCTATCCATCTAAGAGCCACATTTTGAACCCACATTATCTTTAAACTGATAGTAAACAGTTACTGAAAAATGTTTATGAATATGAATTAGAAAGCACCCAGATTCGATAGACAGTCACTTCATTTCAGTAAGTTGAACAAGAAGGGTTGCATTATCCAATTAAATGAATCAAAAAGACAAATTCTTTAGTCCTCCAGTGCTTTTTAATATTGTCACATATTTAAACAGTACACAAGTATTTTATTATTACTTTCATACATTTCCTACAGTATGGTTATTTTCAAAACCAGGCTCCTGTGTGCATTATTTTACAGCAAACTTAGAAGTGCTGCCAAAACCAGGAGTGAGAAGGGGAATGAAAACTAGCTAGTTTTATTTCCTCCTTCCCGTTTGTATTGTTGATGCTGACAGAAGCACAGTGCCATATACTAAGCATATATTATCTATGCTTGTAGGTAAAATACAGTTATCGGTTCTATGACAAAATTGCTAGAAGGTAGATTTGGTTTACATAGAAATCATGTCTCTCATAAAAGAAAAATGCAAAATAAAAGCCATGTAACTTAATAATTAACTATCAGAAGAAGAAACTTACCTACATGACAAACCTGGCTATAAAACTTCAAAATGGTACAATTCCTATAGCATTTTGATTATTCCTTCTTTTGCCATACTGTGTGTTCAACTGATTTAGGGAACGTATAGTTACCTATTTGCAAATAGGAACATTAAAGATAGTTTTTCACCTGGAAAGTAAAATCAAATCAAATTAATATTACATTCTGTTACATCTAGTGAATTTAACAGCATCTGCACAGGTTTCAAAATATCTGTATTTTAAGTTTGCTGGATCTCACCTAACTCTTTATCGATACAGCCGTGTTTCAATCCCCAATTATTGGAGCTTGATTCTACTTTTATTCTAATTCACACAGTTCAGAGAAAAATAAAAGTTAAACTTACTGTACCTCAACAAATGTACCTAAAGTGGCACTATTTTTGCATGCATGAAAGCTCAAAGCCTCAACAACTCCCATGAGCGATTACTCTTCTAACACTAATTAGATATTTGCTAATTAGTGTCTGATGTGTGAAATGAAAAACATTTTGAAGCTGAAATGGATAGGGTCTATAAAGATAGCAGCGCTATCCCAATTCCCATTTTTCTGTTATCATATTTCATAAATATTAATAAGATCACATGATACTACCCTTCTATAAAATTATCTTTCTGAAAGAAGTCTATTGTTTGGTATAATAGGGCTGTGTCAATATTTTGCATTTACTGTAAAGCACTCAATGGAGGGAAGTGTTTCCTCTCAATGTTAAAGAGATGTCACATTTCATGCATCATTCTTATGCTGCATTAACTGGGCCCTCTTCTTCATAGTTTATCTTTATTGCAGTGAAATGAAGAAAGCAAAACAGTATTGAAGAATCCTTTACACTTCCGAACAATCTTGCTAAATTTTTCTTATTCCAAATGAAGCTGCAATAAAATATAAACGATAAAAGAGGGGTTTTCTTAAGCAGATATTGAGAACATTAAATTAGCGTCTCTGTTGGTCATTTCCAGGAAGGGTTTTGGAATGTTAGAATAGTAAAAACATGACAGTGTCTTGAAAAGTAACTCACAAACTTAGGCTACAGGTGTTTGAACAATATTTATCTTTGAGTACGCAAAGGAAATCGTTCCAAACTGCCAAGGAGAGTTACTAGTGTAATTTAATAATACAAACCAACTTTTCTATCAGAATATTAACATTTAGATCGAAGAATGAGTTTTAAAGAAAAATAGTCATCATTAAGGTGACACAGGTGAATACCTTCAGATGAGGGAGTTAATTCTGAACAGGAATACTTAAGTGCTCTTTTATTGTAACTGCTCCCCTGTAAATACCGGCCATGTCACAAATGATAGCTAATCACAGGATTGATACCAAAATTTTAAATGGTAGCTAAGCTTGAATTGACAAAGGTGACATTGAAACATAATAATGACTAGATTATCACTTTCCTTAGGCTGACATTTTGTGATTATAATAATACCAATCAAGATGATTAAAACAATAATAAAAGGCAAATTTTAAGAACCAGAATAAAACAGACACAGGCAAGGTAATATATGCAAAGCAAAGCTACAATTTTGCATTGCGCTTTCCCAATGAAATTTCTTTGTTTCAGCTAGAAGTTAGGCAGCCTTTTCTACCAATACAATATGCTTGGCATCTTTCACGTTTTTAATGGAAGAGTAAGTTCTTATTTATCCTGACTCAGTAATTTATACTTCACATTAGTTTTATACCTTCATCTAACTTTCTTATTTAAATTATCACAGTATCACTCACACTGATATTTGAGGGAAATTCTGATTTCACTTAAATTTATTTACTTACGGATGTAAATGTATTAATGTAAATTGCAACAGCCATGCCATCTACCTTTAATTACTGTTCCTTCCTTAACAAATAACATTGTTTCTCTTTTAGAATATACTGAAATAGTTTGCCATTTACAACCCTAAAGACCGCATCTGTAACAGACAGGGATAGGGATACACAGGAAATTAATACAGATCTGATTAAGCCGACACACAAAGGGTGCACAAGAGACTAGGACAGAAGAGGACTACTTTTTCTGGGATTACACAGGTAAGAAAGAACCAATCGAGACAGTTACACATGACATGATACAGTCCACACATACACTTTTGTTTTTAATGTGCTCATTTTGGTACATCAAACTTGAGTTCCATGGTTCCCAATACATACGTCCTTAGGCCCGGCAAACCTTCCTCAGCCTTGCCTTAGGAATCCTTCTCATTCCACATCCATGGCAGAAATGACAGAAGTCACCAAAGGCAACTTCACTGTAAAGAGCACGGAGTTCTCTCTTTGCTGATAAATGCCGATATTTACTTGGCTTCTAGATTCCAGGCTTGTTTGGCTGGGGAAGACAGGGTTTGCACACTCAGCTGCCAATTAACATGAACTGAAATTCTTGCAAGTAATTAAACTTAACATTTGTGAGTTCTGTACATACTAATCTAGTTGTGCTCTGCCCATATTGTGAAGGAGGGAAAAAGCCACTACTTCTTTGTTTCTTTGAACTGCAAAATAAATAACCTGTTAGAGCCAAACCTCTCACAAAAACTGTCTTTATGGTGCATCTATTAGGAAGAAAACAAAGCAAGAAAATTCAGGTACCTAGACAAACGTTCAAATTGTTAGGAAAAAAGGAGTGTAAGAGTCACACGGCTTGACAAGTCACTGCATTCAGGGCAGCCACACCTATAATCCTACTTTTAAACTGCTATATATACCATGAGAAAAATCTTTCCAACAAAACACAAAACTGAAAGTAATCACTGGGCATTTTGAAGTATTATAAAATACCGTAAAAAGTCTGTGCTAGCATATTTTTGATGGAAGTTTCGGTAAGACATTTAGAGTTAAGTGATGCAGCTGCCTTGAAAAGAAGTCAAGAAAGCACGCAACCTGAGGTAAGCACAAGTTACTCAAGTTATCTCTTCTACAAATCATTATGGTCCTAAAAACATAGATCGTATGCACATTGTGAAATTTTACCTACGGTATCATCAATACAGGATTAGCAACTGCTGTCCTGAAGCAGTCCATAAGAAATATTTTTACCAGGGATGATGAAGGGACAAATCAGATTTTCCTTCAAGCTTCTCTTCTTATGTAAAAACAGGAGAAGTCTTGGAGGAGCAGGAATGTATCTATTTTCAAAGAACACAGAATTCAAGCAATAAGCTCTATTTGTTTTAATAGGTAACTTCAAAGAAAACCTACATCATTGATGCATAGAATACTAATAATCTGCACCTTTGTGTTCTTCTGTTTTTCATCAGTCTTATGAGCTGTTAAAGATATTTCATTTATATATGTAAAACATTTAACATTCAGTATCCAGTCCTTTTAATTTCAACTGCTTTCTTGACACTGTTACAGCGCAAATGTATGGGATTGCCGTGTAGAACTAACCAACTTCACTGTGTGGCTTAAAAAAAGAAATCCACTAATTAAAAGGAATCTTTGATAAGACTTGTTTTGTAAGCCATCATCGACATGCTTGGCAAAAGGCTTGTCTAGTAACTCATAGCAGGTCACTGCTCTCTGTGCCATTTCTGCCATATTCTACCAAAATACTGAATTAACTGAATCTCTGTAAGGGTCTATTTCTTACACTTCACTTATATAGCAGGGAAGCTCTTCCTAGACATAGAGAAAATCACAGCAGAAAAAAACCCAAACAACCTAGTCTTTACTTAAAAAGAAATTCTTAAAAGTATTGCTGTTATGACCAAACATTTATTCATTTAAATGTCTGGAGAAAGAGCAATAGCTTAAGTTTTGAGATAATGAAACTCACTTTCTATGAAAATGAAATGACATTATATTGTGTAATAAATGATTGTTTCTGCATTTTCTCTCTCTTCCAGTAACTGGGATTTGACTTTCATTGGTAAAGTTTAATTATTGAACTTTTTATCTAAATAAAAAACGTAGAAGAAGAATTTGTCAGAAGACTGATTTTATACAGCTGTCAAAGAATAACAGGAACATGTTCTCATTAGGTATTTGAAGCATTTAACAGCCTTGGACTCAGGTAGCTACAGAACTTTCTACACCTTGGTGGAAAGCCTGAAAGCCCAATTACATTTTCATGCTCTCCTAATGTTTCCTGGCATATGGAACCTGCTATTTTTTATCAAATGGATTTGGGGCTTTCACACAATTCCAATGCTCTTTGGAACTGTTCAAGTTTCTACATTCTCATTTCTTTTTCAAGTATTTCCAAGTGCACAAGCTTTTATTCAAAGAATTAAAGTCTTCAATGGCTGAAACTTAGTTAGCTGAATGTTCGGCTTTAATGTTCCTCCTAATGGATCAGAGAATGCGTCAAAAAAACCCACCCAACCAAAAAACAACTGAAAAAAAACCTCTTTCCGTTTCCCCCCAAAAACCCAAACCTAAACTCCCCACATGACAGGTAAGAGCTGGCTGATAAGCTGTACAGTAGCATCACCACCAAACCCCACAAAGCCAATACTCCACCATCCTAAGAAAGCCTGTTGCAAAAAAGCTCAGTGCTTTGGAAACAAAATAAGCTTTTGCGTCCCCAGTTAAGGCCACAACTTTTTTTCCATGGACCTGTGAGACTGTTTATCCCATCATACTCATGTAGATGTTTATCAAGAAACTGAATAAAGATCACATACATTCATGTTGTATTTATATACGTGAGTACAGAGCACAAAAATGATGGAAATATTTTCATGTAATTCATTAGATAATACGTATTGCTGTAAGGTATTTAGAAGTTTTATTAAATAGACTCTTCAAGTACATATAATTTATGGGGTTTGTATTCATTTCCACTTCTTTGTTGTTTGGTTATCCTTTTATATAGAGCAGTACTTGTTAGATACTATCGAGCTACTGCAGAACACTGAACTCCTGGGGAGGGAGAGGGGAGTAGCAGCATGAAAAAGCCCAATAACCCATTGCAGATACGTGCTGTCAGAGTCCTGAGGCAAGAGCAGCGTTCAGAACTTACTGGGTAACAGGACAGCAAAGGGGACAGGGAGCTCAGTTGCACACCCCTGTTTACACACTTACCCAGCCTAAGAAAATGGAGACTGGAATAAACTATAAGGGATCTAGTGAACAGCTAACATTAACGTACTGTTTCCTTGCAGAACTCTCTGACACACCATCACTGAGGTAAAACACCTAAACGTTGAAATCCACTTGATACGGAAACAGCCAGCAAAAATAATCACAATCACAGTAATATTAGAAAGAATAGAAATGGTAAACTATATAGATCCTCAGACTCTCTAAGGCATAGATTTTTCTAATTAACTTACATATTTATAGTTTTTATAGAGATGTATTTTGTAATTTGTTAAATATACCTATGACATGGTTGCTATCATGACTAATACGAAGCGAAGCTTGACTGGTTGCACTGAACTAACCTAACAGTAAAGTTCACACAGTAATAAATTGCAAGACAGATTGGTCCCTGAACCAATGTAGGCACAGTGATAGACACTAGTTATGAATGGCACAAAGAAGTTCGGGCAGCACTAGGATTATAAAATACAACCATATCGACATAATGTTTCTTGTGACGTGACTGATTTTCCTTTTGTAACTTCAACATGACAGATGTTGAAAGAACCACTCAGGTGATCAATAGCAATTTGTCATGGCATTTTTGCTGTTTCAAACGTATTCTTCCTTTACTGCTTTTACATTCACTACACCCAAAGGATTAGCCTCAGTCTCCATTCACAAATTATTTGAGTTTAAGAAAACATATACATTCGCTTTCCATCTCTGCAAGCACCTGTAAAAAATACTCTTATCATATTGTTATTATTCATGCTATCCATCACTGCTATGAGCAGCATCAACAAATGCACTAGGGAAGAACCAACAAACGGACAATCCTGTCAAAATCAGATGGCAGAGCTCTTGCTGCTTTGTCTAATAGTGGAGCAGTGGATGCCAGCGGGAGCGGGGCTGTGAAGGCACCAGGCTTCGTGGTAACCCCCAGCACAGGGATCTGCCCACCAGCCTTGGGCTGGGCTCATCCTGGCCTCACCAGAGCTTTGCTTTTAGCTCTATAAATGACTTTTTAAAATAACCATGTCTGTTGTCTAATTTGTTTAGCTTTTCCTTAGCTGTATATTCTCATGTGAAATAACCAGGATTTCAAAAGAAGTGGTAATAGCCAGTGGTTAGTCTGAGCAGTGTTTGGTATTTCTGATCCTGGTGGAAGGACACAGTGCGCTGTAGCAGAGGGGCACACGGGAGGCCACAGCACTAGAAACACTCCAGGGGCCAGTTAAAGAACAACAGACCTGGGAGGCAGGCAAAACTGGTTTTAAGAATAACAAAGAAAACAATGAACAAGTCTATGCCCCATAGGAGACACTGCATCTGCTGTAAATTCCAAAGTTACACGGAACTGCAGATCAGTGAAGAAGCATCAGGGCACAAAACGGTATCAGAACATTAACAGGAACCCCAAGCATTCCCTAGAGTGAGCAGGATGAAAACAAAACTAAACAAAAACCACTGACAGCTCTTGCTCTTCCCAGCAAGAGAGCAAGAGGAACGCCCCAGCAGCAACGGGGAGCATCCACCCCTCTGCAGCAGGAATGACTCCCCAGGACCTTCCTCCCAGACTGAGCTCCACAGCCACGGGACCTGGGGCAGCAGCAGTGCAGCATAATGTCAGAAAGGAAGGGCTAGATGGTAGGTTTTATGTGTAATGATTTCAATGGCATTATTTAATGGGGTTTTATTATGATTTTTCCTGTAATAAGTGTCTCCCCTCCCATTTTCTTTGTTTTCCTGTAATAGCTACACCTGGCCTAACAGTAATTTCAGGTTAGCCTGTTACAATTTCAACCACATTAACAATAAATACTTGTCTTTACATACAGTTGTGCTTTTTCTTTGTCCTTAACAAAGTCTTGGGCAGTAAAAATAAGGAGATAACCTGCAGTTAAGGCTAGGTCCCCAGCTCTTTCTGTGAGCTAACAAAAACAGAAGACCCAAATCACCTTATGCTTCTGTAAAGAGGAGAAGACAAAACCAGAACGCGTTCTTTTAATTACTGGTGTCCAAAATCCATATAGATTTTGTTTTGAAAGGCTAACAGTGTGATTAAAGAACAGAAGGAAAACATATGTCTAAAGAAGCACTGTTAAAAAAATACTTCAGAAAAATGTTTCATCACATAAAGAAAAAAAAATAATTTCTAACTTCAGGAGCTATTTAGCTAGATATTTGTGCACAACCAACAGGAAAAAATGACTGAGTCACTCCAAATGAGTGGGAATTGGCAGGTCTGCGGAGCTCAGCACTACCTCTGTTGCCAAGTGTCATGCTTCATACAGAAGACTCACGCATCAGGTGTCCATGTCACACTTTTATTTCACTCTGCATAAATCTCACAGAGAGATATCTTGACAAGGTTTGTTTTATGCCAACACAAGCACTCCATAAGCATTGCTCTGATGGGAGCTGGGAAGACCAAGAGCTGGCAGCAAGATGAGCTTAGGTGCAGTTTGGATTCCTACATCAGATACAAAGTTACCAGCAAACCATCGTGCCAGTGGTTGCTGGAGACTCAGCACTTACCAGTAACATGCGTGTGATGTCCTGAGCGCCTCAACAACCCCAGCGGTCACAGCTATGCTCTGCTGCACGAGCAAATCCAATACACATTGACCTTGGTAATACTGCTTTTAGGCTCTGGAGAAAACGTCTTTTTTTTTTTTTGTCAAAGGAATGATATCATGAAACCTGTCATGTGGCAAACCACATTCCAAAAGATTTTAGTATGCCATGTAACCGGTATTTTATGTTTTATTCTATTTAGTGCCTTAAATTTACTCTTTTCTACAATACTCCCATATTTTGTTTAATTCTGTCTAGGTTTTATTCTGTTTTGTCACATCTGATTAACCTCTATTTGAAACCCTTACCTGCATTAGCACACTGGCTCTACTCATATCTGTTTTGAGCTACATGGATAAATCATGTGCTTGGAGCACTGCCTCAGTAATCACATTGTCTGCTGAGAGTGCAGTTCCATGCTGTAATTTTTGCTGGTGGTGAACCCAGTGTAAACAGATCCTGCCCTCCTCCTCCCTGCACCCACTCATCCCTGCCCGTCCTGCCAGCTCTCCCCCGCTCAGCACACTCAGCTATTTATGCTGATAAAAGTGGCAGGAGAAGTGGAGACAACTGCAAACATATTAGCTGAGGAGCTGACTTAAACAGAGCAACTGCTCTAGCCTCAAAAAAAGGCCCCAAAACAACCACCCAAACAAAGAGAAAAAAAATATAATATAAAACAAAAACCCAAATCCCATAAACTGAGTGTCGTTTATAAACTGGGAAATTTCACCTGCGCAGTTTCACCTGCCCAGCTACAGGAACTGTCACGGAGGGCAGGAGCGAGAAGCGGGCAGGTGGCTCCAAAATCAGCCTTGCTGGAAGAGATCCTTAGTGTAGATCTCTGCCTGGAAGGCAAGAAGGTGATGGGGGAGAACATGCATCTTAGAAGTGAAAGATCAGGATCCTGTACGTTTCCCAAAGAAGATAAATTACGCTAAAGATTTCTTCCTCTATAGAGAGACAATTCCAACTGTGAACTGTTTCCTTTTTATACTTGGTTCAGGACGTATCACAACATCCTTCCATTATTTTGCATTGTGTTTGAAGAAATACTGCAGATTATGGAATCTTTGAAATATTCCACGCAGATTTTGCACCCAAATGACATTTTCTCCTCTATGTCTTAACCATTAATATTATCCATTTATTTTAAAAATAACTGTATATATATGCCACACAGGGAAGAGATCTATTCCAAGACTTACTGGAAGCTAACAGCTCCCCAGCCACCTAAGAGAATGGTTCTTCTCTGCAGTATCTCCTGAGTGATCCAGACCACAGAGCTGAAGTGACACCTGCTTTACAAGACTCAGGAATCCTCTGCATTAGCACCTTCAGGTCTTTTACTTTTAACATGATACTGGTTCTCCCTCTGCATTTGCTGCCATCCTTGATCTTCCCGGTGCTCCGATGCCTCACGCAATTTGGCTGCTGGCTTGCCAAGAACAATCCTTGTAATAAAATGTGGCCTGCAATCATTTCACTCAGAGAAGGAGGTTTCACCTTGGGAATAGCAGTTTTCAAGAACAGCAACATTTAAGCAGGAAAAGAAAAGTCACTATTCCTTTATGTTATTTTTATTGAAAATTCCTTGAAGAGTATACAGGGTAAGCACGTACAGCACAATGCCCTTTTAAGCACAGGACTCCTCGGAAATCTTGCTTTCCAACAGACAGAATGTTAAATCTGCCTACATTATAGATCTTCTCCACTTGCACATTTATTTCCTTAGCTCATCTTTTCCACTTACTCCTTTAAAACACTTTTAAACATCCCTGATTCTTGGACCAACTCAGCAAACTCATTTCCCTGTTAGAAATGACATGCAATAGTCTGCACCTGAAACTGTACTAACCTGAAACAAGGTGATTTAATTTAATTAGAGAGGAACCCAAGCTTTTTTATTAAGTATAATAATTCCTTTTTCCTTTTTAGTGAAAATTTCTTGACTTCAGTTTCAGGACACATTCTATTTTATATGACAGTGGAAAGCTGGAAGAAGAATCACCGGTAGGTTACTATAGTTTTGTTTACCATGTAGGGTAAAACATTCTTAGATAACACCTCTATTTGTCTGTGACACAACAGGGAGTAAATGAAAATGTTTATTCTGACCCCTCAGCAGAAAGGACTCCCTTAATCCACACACTGATGAGATAACACTGTAAAGATTACAATAATCATCTTGCAGTATGTCCTCTATTAGGGCACTAAAGATACGGTGTTTCATATCCACTGGGAAATGATTCTTCCTTACATAACAGTGACAGGCTTTCGCCCTTTGAGATCACATTTTTCACCCCATGCTGAGCCCTCAACTGCTTCTGTATCAAATGGCTAATACTAAGCTAAACACTACAATTCTAAAAGCCTGCAATAAAAAGAAAAAATGTTTGCAATGCCCACTATTGATTTAAGTAATGGAATGATAAAAAGACAGATGTTAGCAATATACTTCAGCTTCTAAGCATCCTCATAGGAGTAGGGTTACAATGAACTGCTTGTGAAGGGCTCTTATTTAAATGTAGAAACAAATCTCAATCACTTCCTGCCCTAACAAACTTAATAGTGCAAGCAAAGCAACAGCTATGTGGATTCCACCACAGTTCAAGTCCTGACCGTTGCCTAAAGTCATGCAGGAATTCTCTATTCACTACAGAATCACTGAGTTTTGTCAAAATTCAAATAATGAAACATGGGGAGGAAGGGAGGGAAGACAAGAGAATTCAGATAATTCATTCAAACCTGGATTTTTTCCATACACTTTTCTAAAGGAAATTTCAAGTGTCAAAAAAATACATATTTTGTGCTCATTATTAAATGCTAAATACCAGTGTTTTGAGCTGCCTTGTGGCCATTGTAAAGAAAACAGGTGTTCTGATAGATTATAAAGTGTGAGTCAGAGGATGTGCAGAACAGAATTTTAATGAGGCTGCAAGCACAGAAGTCTGACTAGCCTTTTGAACATGATGCTAAAACACTGAAAGTAGTCTTAAAAGAGACAAGTAGCTGGAACACAACTAAAAAATCCTCATTAATGTACACCAAGTGAATGTGATATAGAAAGTCATTAAGTCGGGTTTTGTAAGGCGCCAGTGGAGCTGATTACCGCAAGGTCTGTGGTGGAGGAGTCGGATGCTCTGGACAAGCCCCTTAGAGGTGGGGTTGGCTGGTTCAAAGGGGGATTCATCCTTTTCACCTTTGGTCTGGCAGACTCCTGCTGCTAAAACATGCAAATTCCTTAATGATTTGCTTGGCTATGTGAAGGGTCCTGTCCGACACTATAGCAACAATAGCAGAAAAATCTTCCCTGAGCACCTAATCCAGCCTCCATTCTCTCCTGTATCAGCAGCAGATGGCACAGAGCCTCTGTGTGGGCTTGCTGACGCCAGCTCTGAGACCTTCCCAAAACATGAGCTAAAAGCATCCTTATCGCATCAGATAACCATTCAAATCACTCCTATCATTACGTTCACACCGAGCCTCTCCAACAGTTCTAAAAGATTATAAACAAAGACGTTCTGTGATTGACATTTAGGAATAAAGTAATTTGGAAAAAAATAAATAATTCTTGCAAGCCTGCTATCTCAGGAAAGTTTTTTCTGACTGATAACAACATTGCTGGCTGAAACCCAAGCACAGGCATTACTGAGAGGTGCACATCTGGGTGGGTGTGAATGAGAAGGACTGAAAGTGGTCTTCCAAAGGACACCACTCCAGCTGCCCTTGAGATAGTTTTACTCGTGATTAAACCAAAGGAAAGGATGGAGGAAAATAAATCTCATCTCTGTGCAGAGTTTAAATGAGTACTTGCACATAGACTCAGTTCCATGAAAGGATTTGCTTCGATATTAGTGAGCTTGAAGTTAAGCATGAATGTAAATACAGGAGTGGATCTTTCAGTAACAGTAAGAGGACTGCATCAGACCTAAATCCATGTGCAAAACAGAGGAAAAAGCATTTTGAGCACAAATAGGACTTTTGCTCTATGTGAATCCACTATTTTCATATAATTTCATTAGATTATTAACCACATGCTTTATTAAGGATTTTCTCTTACTACAAATTTCTGTCAAGCACATACTATCAGTATCGGTACTGTGGTTCTGCAACTATCTAGTCCAGGCTTTGTAAAGCACACAAGTTGTTGACTGTATGCACTTTCTGCCTCCCACACACTCCTGGACATATGCTGTTTACTTTTTAAACTCCAAAAAGTGAGCATAAAAAATTACTTATACGCAGAGAGGATTTCTCTAGCTCAGTCTGAGAAGCAACATCCACTCAGGTTTCTGACGTTGGGAGCGAATGAGAAGTGACACGGCATTAACAGTAGAGGGAGGGAGCTATTCATTACTGCAAGACCTACATTTAAAAAAGAAAAACCAAATCAGATATAGTAGTCAGAACAAGAACAGTGACAAAGTTCATTACAACAGCAACAGACAATCTCGTTTGACAACACTGGAATGAGGATCCACACTCTGAAATACTAGTGTAGATCAGTCAAATCATCTGGGATGTACTGTTTTTTAATAGAGAGGAACAAGGTTTTGACTGTTTTCTTGGAGCAGGGAAAGTAAAATGGCCAAGCAGTAGAGATGCCTCAGAAAAGGTATGGCGAGTCCAAGTGAGAACTTTGAGGAAGATCGAGGAAGAGATACCCTTGACTAAACCAGGCTGCCAGTCTGCGGCCAGCGTTATTGCCTTGGCTGGCGTCACCTTCAAGAGACCTGGGAAGTGTAAACATCCAGAACATACCAGGACAAGGTCTGAAACCCAAAGTGTCAAATGTTGCTTGGAAAACATGGTGTTTTCTCCTCTGGTGTCCTTGTGGGCATATGGATGTAGAAAAGAGTGTGTGGTACATATTTGTATGTATGTCAGAATATGTATCCATAGGATAAGTGACAGCTTCAGCTTCCACACAAAATATCCTCTAGCAGGGATAAATTTGGAGGGCACGTCTCGGCAACAGAACTCATAAGCATAGGGCAGATGCATATAGACACTTCTAGGAGTACTTTGATCAGTTTATTAAGTCTTTAACCTTCACACTGTATACTTGGTGTTATTTTCTGTCAGTTGTTTTAGTTCTGTTGTTCTTCTGGACAAAAGTACATATTTTTAGAACACCGTCAAATTAAATTTCTCCATATTTAGATTATCTTATAAAAACTTTAAGGACATTTCCTATTCAATCTCATTCTTCTCCCTGCTATTGTGACTTTGAAAAAAACAGATGGAAATAAACTTGATAAAGCCTATACTAGGAAAATCCTGAAGTGGGAAAAAGTTAATTAAAGAACGAAAAGTAATTGAAAAAGAAAGTATGTTGAAATTCTGACTTGTAACCTAGTAAGCAGAGGAAAGACCTACAACTAGAAAGTATGCACCAATGCCTTTGTAAGTACAAATAATGAAACTACACCAACTTATAATGAAGTGCCAGCCCACACAGAAAATGTCTCTATTATTATAGCTCAAAGCATACACGTGGGAAAGGTGACTCAGTTTCATTTTCCCTGGCCATATACTGTGATCTTTCTTTAAAAGAAACAAACAAACAAACAAACAAAAAAAACACCCCCCAAAAAAAACCAAACACAAAAAGAAAGAAAAACCAGGAGTACATTGGGATGAATACCTTGAAATTATTCCACATGCCCACCTCTCCCAATCACATTCTAAACAACTCAAGATACAGGAAACCTGTGACCTGAACACACTTTCTGCACTGAAGACACCATTTATGTGACTTATTTGCAATGCTCATCAGCAATACAACACATACAGTGGATACAGCTCTATCACAAGCATCCAATTTATAAACTGTCAAGCACCTTTAGAAGCTAATTCTTTAGCACTCACCATTTCCCCCTCCACCAGCTGAAGATCAGTGGTGCCAAGGATATTCGTTCAGCCACCAGCTCAAGATCATCTCCAAGTATTTTGCAGACTTTTTCTCTTAAGAACCTTTTTTAATGTATGGTTATGGATTTCTGGACCAAGCGGACACTTGATAGCACTTTAGTGGAAAACACATGTTCTAGAAAGACATTAAAGAATAGCTTGACTGGGTATTTTAGTCTTTTCAACAATTCCTAGCTGGATATTCCTGTGGATACAGGACATTTGCAAGGTGTCTATTTACATACAGCCAGTTAGAAAGCATAAGCATTAGAATTCTTTCTTATTTTGGTGAAAATGGAAGATGCTACAAAGATGTCTATGAATCACATGCTTTACTTCAGTTTTTAAAATTAATTACAGGAGCTGAGATTTTACAAGTATCCTTAGAAGAATAAATGTCTCTGCTTCCAAACCTGTTTTCCTAACTCCCTGTCCTCTCAAACTATTAGTATAATCCAGTTCTAGCATGTGGCCATGGCCATTAAGAACAGATTTCATTGTTTCAATTATCAGCAGACAGCTTTCATGTACACTTTTTTTTTAAAAAATCCAGTCTCACACTCAAATTCAAACCTGTTCTAACAACTTCTTCCATGTTTTCAAGATGAATCAAAGGAAAAGAAGCCCTAACACCAGCTTAATGGAAAATGCACACTTGATTTTATTCTCACTGATTTCAGCACCATAATTTACCAGTACTAAAGCCCAGGCTCAGAGCAAGTAAGCTTTGTAAAGTTTTGCCATTAGCATCTTATAGATACCATTTAAGTTACATTTTAAAACAACTCTATTGTAAACACCGCATATTAATCGCTTGCATACAGAGAGTAGGTAGGAGTTGGACAGTGGTGCCAAAGAAATGTCAGTAAATGAAAACTAAGTGCTTAAATTTTCTGTTGGAGAACAATATCCCTTCTAATTATTGCACATAATTTACGGCTTTTGTGTGGTAAACACCTAATAATCAGTAACAAAAAGATAATCCTTTAGATTTGAGAAAAAACACTTGAAATATTTAAATGACAATACTATTGCAATGGTCCTTTAAGATTAAAATGCATGAGGTTTAACAGTTTACCAGTTCCCTAATTCAGTTCAGAAAGCTCAGATCCTCAAGGAAATTATGTTGTTACACCATTTACATCTCATTCCAGAATGCCTGTCATAGCACGTAAAAGAATAATCAAAGCAAAAGGACCGTAGACATTAGGCTTTTAAATTATTGTTTTTTTATTGATTCTTTGGCAATAACTAATGCACGAGTTTATCTGTAAGTGTATTGCTTCAAAGACTTATTCCAGGTAACTAAAGAAAAATGTTTAATTGCCCCAAAGGAAACATTAGCTTTCCTTCCTTTCCTCACTATGATAAAGCTGAATACTTAACTTATTTCCAATAGAAAATTTATCAATTGCTGGTCTTGCAAAACGCAGTATATCCCAGCCAGAGAGATCAATTTACAATTAACATCAAAACTGTATTGCCTTTCATCCACATAAAATAATTTCCACCCAGCCCACCTCACAGTGCTGTAGGTGGGAGCTGTACGGCTCAGCTGGGCAAGGGGAACCCCACAAACCTCCCCTTGGATTGCAGAGAGGCACAGCAGAGCATCACCTGGCCACGCAGGTGTTTTGCTTGCATTTCAATATCTTAGAGAAAAGTTCTCTATTCTAGTCACTAACACACTCAACAGTCCACCAAACGTTGTCCTGAAATGAAGGAAAACATACAGAAAGATGTAAAAAACACCTCCTCCCTACCCCCCGTCCCCCAACCTCCTGACATCTCCTTTAAAAGCACAAAAATAACATTCATAGGATTTCCACATTTGACGTACAGCCAAAAACGGTACAGTAGGAAACAGCTGTAACACACCCTGGTAGATGTATTCATTTTTGTTTCCTGAGCATCATTCCAGTGGCACAAATTATATTTCCCACGTGCCCACAGCCTACAAAAATCATGATGAAAGCTTCATGAATTACTGATGCATTGCTTAGACATACTTTATAAAAATTAATAAATTCTTCATGAAGCAATGGAATGATGTGAAAGCTTCCAATAGAGATTGCATGTAGGTCTTCCTTGGGTAGCTGTTAAATAGAAAAGCCCCTTTAGAACTGAGATTAAGATGGACCAGCTTCATGATTAGACAGAGCACTCACACAGCAAAGAAACTGGGAACAACTGCATTCTTTTCCAGCAGAATGTAAATGTTTTCAGGCAAAGGCCCTCATTTGTTTGTCACAGCCTTTTTCTTCTACTTTTATTAGCATCAGTCAGAAAAACAAAAAAATAAAAAACCCCACAGTGTTTTGTTTCCAGAACTATCACCACACATATATTAACTTCACTTATGCTGCTTATATATCCATTATAGGCTCCAGTATTTTTCTTTGCTGCAATTATCATTATCATTCCTACAATGCCATAAACAGGCCCTGCACTTAAAATTTTAGGGTTCTTTTCTCAGGTTTCTTGGATGTACAATTGCAATCTTGAGCTGTTTATGGCTACCAAATACTATAAATTCCTCTGTCATTTCTAAGAACCATTTATTTTGCCTATCTATCTAACTCTACCTTACAATGAACAGATCCACATAGGAGAATTTAATTCCTTAAAATACGTAGTGGGTAACAGAGACTGATTAGAATATGAAGAAGATCATATTTGTAAACCTGTCCATAAGCTTGGGATAAATGTATATTTTAAAAGACTACTGAAATGGAAGTAAATTAGACGGTAGAATTGAACTTCCACGTTTAGATGATGGGATTGAACTTTCATGCTTAGAGGAGAAAAAAAAAAAAGTTGTTTGAAAGTTTGAAGACTGGAAAAAAGCATTAAACCCAACACTTTTTATAAACAATCAAGTACTTTCTGTTTATAAAGGTACTCAGAGTTCATTATCTCTGGACTACTTATTACACAAGTAAATTAATACATTACTTAAGCCACTACAAATAAAAATCATGTGTAGATCATATGCTTGGCATATCAAAGTTATTCAGGAGAATGACAAATAACATTTTTTAATTATTGTTGGCAAGCTAAAATTAGAGAAGCCTTGTGCAACTTCCTTTCATCAATATTCTGAGTTGACACAAAGATCAAGGCTAAGATGTGGTCATCCTATCTTAATGACGGCCTTGCCTGCAGAAGAACCCCATATGAACTGATCCCTGAATGTAGCCACATATTATCACTGTTTCTCTATAAGTGGAATTACAACCGGAATCTCTATATATTTTCTCTATAACTCTATAATACCTTTACAAACTTAACAAGGATTGGTACTAGTCTCCTGCAGAAGGACAGTAGAAACAGGTTTAACAAAGGACCATGCTAATTTTTTTAAGTGATTCTCCACCAACCTTAATGACTAACACAAAAAAGCTAAAAATCTGATATCAGAACAGAGATTGGTCTTGAGTAGGAGAGAAAGGAGGGAAGGAGCTCATTCTGCCTGAGCAAGTCATCCCACAACACTAGCGGTAAAAAGCTTTGCCAACATCTTACCTCTGTTCAAAGAGATGACTAATGTGTGAAATCCCATATCGCATCTGCAAAACCAGTATGTTGTCCATACATTGCAGGCAACACCTGTCCCCATTATAATCACACACAATCAAGGATCTCACAAAAGTTCTCAAACTACACACTGCAAAAAACTGACCTCCTCATCCTTAGAGTGAAACCACTCTATAACACTTTAAAAAAAAAGTAGTCAAAAAACACATGAAAAAAAAAAAACCAAACCAAAATGCCCTGGCCAGCTCCTACTGATATAAGACACTAGGATATGTGCCAGAGCATCCTGTGCCACAGAAATACCTGATGCTGAACAAGCTCAAAGTCTGGGGACATCCCAAATGAATCATTATTTGCATCAATGTTATATCCAGACTCATAAGAAAACAGGTAGTAGCACTCCATGCACACAGAAAAACTGAGGCAGTCTACATGCTTGCTTGAAGGTTCCAGTACACCACATCCTACGCAACACAGAATTTTCTTTTCCTGCTGCTAATATTCTATCCAGTAGCACGTTTTGGTTTAGAGACAAAAAAAGCACAGCAAATAAAAACATCTTAAATTGTTTGACAGGGTTTTTTTTCCCCTTCCAAAAACCTCAGACTGTGAACATCTATCAAGCCATCCTTTCTAATTTAATTGTGTTGTAGTTTAAACTCACAACAAACCAATAAAGTTAGAGTAATGAGTTTCAATCACAGGACCCTAGCCAAGAGTTTAATTTATATAGATAAAGTCACCATCTTCCTTTCCTTTCCTTGTTCTTGATACTGTATGAGAAATTATAGACAGTGGAACATTATCATCAGTGCTCTTCCCACAGTATTAGAAACTTCTTCAGAGATGCATAGAATTTCCCTATTTGAGCAGTATCAGGCTTCGCTATACCAAAACGAAACGAGCAGAGCACATAGCTGATTTCCTTTACTTATCACATTTTTTTGAAAGATCCAATAATACCTTATGAAAGGGCTTCTAGCAACTTGGTAAGTTTCAATAGCATTTTATTGGTATTAATAATTAATAAGTGACTTTAAAAATAATAAAACCCACATACCTCTTCTGACTGATTAATCAGGTGTAGGCCCAAAATTAAAAGAAATTTAACTTGGCATTCGTTATTTTACTGAATTTAAAATCAAGAGCATGTACAAAATGTTAATTAGAAAAGTGAAAATAAAATCTTAAAATGGTTTTGAAGAGCAACATTTCTGAATTAACCTAAGCCAATCACTTCTTCCTCCTAAGAATTAAACAAGAATTCTATTACACAAAGCTGTTAAACTGGCAGCCTTAAGAGCAACTCTTCTTTTTGCATTTGAATATAAACACTTATCTTAATTCCAAGCTAGGCACTGTTAAAATCCCCTGTATTCAAGAGAATCCTTGACTGTTTTTATACGAAGCAATTTCGTATCAGGAAATCAGTTGCTTGATTATTTTTGTTTATTTATTTTCCAAACCGAATTAGTATTTGCCCAAACACTTCAGATAATTGTTTGATTATGAAATTGCAGCTAGCTGGTTTAGACTTATTAGAATCCCCAGTTCACGTACAATGTCAGGTTTCCATCCTTAGAAGTTATCTCTCACAAAACTTTGCACTTATTTCATCCTGCCAGATATACGAAAGCAGTGCTGGAAAAATGGTAACTTCAATCTGTAGGCAGGGTGTGAGCATGACAGGAATTACAGGCCCTATTCTGCTTTACATGTCAGTAAAAATACCAAATAATTAGTATATTACCAGTTGCTTCAATCGCTATTCGTATCCATCAAGTCACATTAGAGTCTGCTCACTGTACAAAGGAGAGATATTTAAAAGAAGGCAAATAACCATCTGTTGCCCTTTCTTCACTTCAGAAGAACACCCAATGTTTGCATGTACAGAAAATGTAATTAAAAAGCAGCATAACAAGCAACCACTAGTACCTCCCTGTACCAGGACACCTAAATGTACACTACAGCGCTTCTGGAATCACATTGCTCCTGATGAAGAACCACAGCACATGAAAGGGGGAAGAAAGAGAGCACTGGTCTCCATCCTCCTCTCTGCCCTGTCTTTCTGAGAAAGGGCAGATGATTATCTAAGACAGAAATAGCCATGAAAAGTCAAAGGAGAGAAATCCTGAAGAGTAGCAGAGAGCTAATAGGACAAGGCAAGGCTAGAAGGAAGCCAAAACAATGAGGCATCACGGTTTAACCTCAGCTAGCAGCTAAGACCACATGGCCACTTGCTCAGTTCTGCCCTTCTCCCCCAAGAATAGAGAAAAGAGGAAGACAGAAGAAAGAGGGTAAAACCCCAAAACTCACGGACTGAGATAAAGACATTTTAATAGAAAAATAACGGAAAGGCTAAGTAGCAATAATAATAACGGTAGTAAAAGAATAAACAAGATTAAATAATACAACAAAGGTCACTCTCACCAGCCAGTGATTTGGTTGCCCAGCCTGTCCCAAGCAGTTATCATGGATTCCTGCCCCAGCCAAACCCCATTTATACACTGGGCATGGACTCTGCTGTACAGAATATTCTCTTGGCCAGCTTGTTCTGTCTGTGCTCCCTCTCAGCTTCTATAGGAAGCTGAAAAAGTCCTTGACTAATATAAACACAATGGGTAACAGCTAAATCAATACACATCGACATTCCTTTCATATCAAAACACAGCAGCCACTGGAAAGAAAATGAACTCTATCCCAGGTGAAATCAGGATACGAGGGCAGGAAAGGAGCAAGCTTGAACTCACAGTCACTTACCTGCAGGTCAGAGAGAATCCCATCAAAATCCCAGAGACACTCTATCTGTAGCAAAAGCTCACAGTTTGGTTACCTTTTCAGCTGCTCCAGATGATGGTGCTTCCTTTTACTCCATGAAAAATGGAAGCAAGAAAGCATCACACCAGCCCGGCAGTTCTTCCTTCTAGAAATAATCTTTGTACATCAGTAGATAATTAACACCACCTGTTGTTCCCCTCCAGGCAAGGGAAAGAAGCACCTTGCACCTGAGACTGCTGATTGCTCTTCTCCTCTGCCCCCCCCCACACCTGCAACTCTTGAACACGACCTCTGGTACCAGCACTCCTGAAGACAAGTAAAATACCCACACTGCTCCAGTGAGCAAGTGTGCTCACTGCATTCCCCTGGATAAGTAAGAGTTTGTTTTGCTCACTCTGGCACTGTTTTGTGTTACAGAGTTTTGCCTTTCAATAAGGTCAGATACCACTGTTGTTGCAACAGGTTAATTATATTCTAGTTTAATAAGAATCTTGCTTTAACCTCTGCTTGTATGAGATTAAACTCTCAACCTCACTTCCACATATTTTTTTTTTTCAACAGAGAAATACCAGACTGTCTGTAGTAGTCATGAATTTTGCTTAACCTTTGTGATAAATTTTCCAATACGTCTTAAACTGTAACTATCAGTGCAAGTGTTTTGCATGCAGTACCTGCGATGGTTTTAGTGATCATGGCCTCAGTGATTATCCCAGCCCTCAGAAGTTTGGTGTGAGGACTTGCCCTTGGCACAGCTGGCAGGTCAGAAAGCACTGGCTCCATATAAAGCACCCTGAAGTAACCAGGAGATGACAGTGGGGTGCACTAAGATCCCATCATCTCTTATGGGAGAACTTGTGGACAAGTCCCCTGGCTTTACCACTCCTCCCTCATGCTGGTGAATGCATGTGATGAAGGTGTCTGTGCTCAGGCTACAGCACCGACACACTTCTGCCCTATTGCAGATCTTTGGGTAAATGAAGAATCAGCAACTGCCCCTCAAACCCCGTCCTCACCCACCACAGAGAGGTCCCTTTTGGAGATGAGAGTGTCACAGAGAGGACAAGGGCATCACCAGTCAGCCCAGAGAGACAGAAATAGGCCTCTTGGCCCAGTGGTATTTCACCTCCCTTTGAGTTTGACAAACTTCAAAGTTTGTCAAACTTGTTCAGTTTGAATGCAAAAAATAAACCAATTCTAAAGTAAGGGCTCAGAATTTTACAGATATATCTAAATCACAATTTCAGCTACTCTGAACAGACTGGACCAGACCCAGCACAGTTTTTTTTTGACCAGTAACTGATGCCTCCTCGGGCAGTCCAGCGGGATACTCAAGGCAAGCGCCAAACTGAGATGGGCGCTGGCCTGTGCCTTCCCGTACACCTTCCCCACCCCCTTGTCAAGCAGAAGATGAGAAAAACCTGATCACTTTTTCCTCTTGGCTCTTCAACCTTAAATTTTCATGTCAGGAGTTCAAGGACTCTTCTCAGGGATACTTTTGGTCAAATGAGAAGTAAAACTGTCCAGCAAAGGGAGCACAAACATGCATTTCAAAGCTTTTCTGCCATTTGAGACTTGCTTCCTACCTCCTGGCCCAGGCATTCTCTTCCCCACATTCACAGGGTTTCGGTTCTTGGTGGAACCACAACCAGATGGACACAGACTGGATGATACCACATCCAGCCCTATACTTCAGTGCACACTGTGTTTCCCAACCCACACAGTTGTGGGAAGAAATAAGGAAGTGGAATTCAGTTAAACAAATCAGCCAAGGGAGAAAAGGCAACCCAGAGGCAACTACCTCTTTCTGATCAAAAGCACAGATGTGGAAAAAAAGAAAATAAAATCTTGATTTTAATCATAGCTTTGAGAGCAGTGGTGGTGTTTTCCCAGATTTTTTTAACTTCAATATTTCTACAATCCTGTGTTGCATAGAGCCCTTAGTCACTGCTTCTCACTGGCAGGTTTTGTCCTGAAAAGATGCACATGATTTTTCACACTATGTTTTTAAGACAAGCTTCATATTCCGGAAACAAACAAAAAAAAAAAACCCAGAAAAATCAATGATTTAGATTCTGCATATGTACGTAGACATGATGAATTAATCACAGCAACAATGAACCGAAGGAAAAATATTCAAGATATTTATATACAGGATATATACAAGATATATACATTAAACTTTCAAATTTTACACGGAAACAAAATAACCCCCTGAAGTTGTACAGTACAATTACCATAACACTGTTTTGGCTGTGCACAGTCAGTTAAATAAGATTAATTTAGCAACTTCTAAATATCAATAAGCACTAAACATCATGTATAGGCCATGCTTGCTCATTCATGTGCTCTGGAGTGTATTCAAAAATGATTTCTTCAATTAGCTAGACATAATGTCTAACGAAGGACCCACTTCTCATTAAGGATTATTTAATCACATGTGGAGATTGGAAGACATTTTCATCTGCTGTTTTTGGGTTCTTGATTAATTTAAGAGATACTTAAAATGTTTTTCAAATGTATTTTCCCCCTGTAATAATCCCAAAGAATTTCCTCTATCTCAATCCATTTTTCTACTACCATCAAGCACAGGAAACAAGCAAACATCGCCAGAGATGTGCCAACAGACCTCCACCCACAGAATTCACTACTCTAAAGTTTGCAACATGGAAAAACAACAGTCCTTATGAAATTGCAGGAAAAAACAACCCCACCGAGATACAATCTTGCTGCAGAATTCCACTTCATCTTATAACAGATATTTAAAAAAAATAAATCTATAAACCTCCAATAATATTAAACATCTTTAGGATTTTGCAACTTAAGACCTTCTAAAAACTAGAACAGTAACCATATTTTCAGTTTTACTTGCAACTCATTAACTTGGTTCCACCTATGAAAGATTATATTAAAGAAGGTAAGATGATATTTTCTCAATCATCTGTCCTGAAATCCATACAGAAATGCATTATATAACAGAATGGTATCTTAGAACATACTGTTTTCACGCTACACACAGACAATGAAGGAGAGATGGTACATAGCTTAAGTACTGGAGTAAAACAAAGTAGTGGTTGTTAACATATTAAACACAACTTAATCTATTGAAAATGAGAAGTGAAATGAAATCAGAAAAAATATGCCTGACAGCTACAGTTACAAGTGACACACACAAATCTTGTTTATTGTTCTCTTTCCTCGTGAGCTAGTATCTTATGTATCCTGCTACTTGGGAGTTAATTATGAAAGCAATGCTAGGGTCAAAGATTTGCTTACAACTATTCCTATGTTTTAATTCCCATAAGAAATGCAGAAATAGGTCACACCAGCTCTGTCTAGCTAATTTAGTACACTGACTTCTATTAGCGGTACACTAAATTCGCCTATAGTACATCACCAGCTGCTGACACTTTCATACATACAAATAATTGCTTTTAAGGAAAGTATTACTTCCTCAGTACTAAGTTATGGAGTACTAAGTAATTCTTGAGATGCTCATCTGAGAAGTCTACCACATGGCAAGGTTTCCCCTTCATTTAATTAAAAACAGCTAAAAGGAAAAGTATCACTCTCTAAGTATTCCTCTTCCCTGTACTACTATTTCCATATATCATCATGAATGCTGAATGAGCTTTAGCAAATGCAGAGACTGACAAACAGCATTGCTTTGAGTGAGACAAATCCTTCCTTGAACAGCCTCGTAACCACATTCCTTTACTGCCTCATCTCTCATCTCTATTCTGCACCTATTTTCTCTGCCTGTCTTCTAAATCCTTTGCCTTTCCCAACTCAGGCTCTTCACTTCACTTTACTCCTGTTGCCACTCCCCCTCGTCCATATTTCAGCTTTATTTCTTAGAGGGGAGAGAGCATGTTACAACACCTAACAAAAGGGTAACTGTTATGAACAAATCCTAGAAAGCAGAGCTCCATACCTGATGCTCCACTTCAAACATAGCTGTCACACGCACGGCATTTCAGACCTCGGGCACAAGACATTAAAGTAAATTCACCACCATCAGTGATTTTCCAGGTTCCACACTTTCCCTAGCTAGACAGCAATGTCATTAACAATAGCACATTTTCTATGACATTTTTGCCCGAGTCCTTTTTCCTGAACTGATAACAAGAGTAGAAAACAAATTATATGGTCTATACACTTAAGTGATTTGTAATGGATTAATTTCACACCAAGATGTGATAAGTAACACCATCCAGCATGCAAAGTCAGTACCACAGAATTTGTGATTAAATGGGAAAAATAACTGTACAAAAGGCAGGTAAGATACCCAGGAAACCTGCCTGAGCTCTCCTTCTGCCCCTCGCTGGCAGCCCACGCTGGTCAGCCACCCAGTTAGCCCAGAGTGGCAAAAACCCAAGGACATTTAGTTACAAAGGCATGGCTGTGGAGTGGTTCAACTACCCCAATTCTCCCATGGAGTTAAGAATCCATCTTCAAGAGCACAGTCTTGGACAGGCCAGAAGGATTGGGAAAGCTTGTTGGACGGCTGCAGCAGCTGTAATATACTCAGCGTATTAAAAACTTAAAATAAAAATCCCACCCAAAAAACCAACCAGCTATTTGTGAAAGGAGATCTTACTCGGCTTTGCTTTGAAATCTGTTTCTTTGATTTCTCTCGGTAAAGGAAATTAAGTTGTCTCTCAAACTGGGGAGAGAGTGTACAGTGTTAAGTCCCATGCAAATCTATTTTCTTTGCCTCTGAAATCTTGTGGAGTCTGAAGAAACAGAAGACACCCCAGGATCTCTAGTGATCTGATTCCCCAGCTCTGCCTATAGACAACAGGAATGCCCAGTGTTGTTATTTTTATGTGATGGAATAGCCTTTTAAAAGGTAAATTTAAGACACGTGGCAACGAATCGCAAAGCAGTATTATTTATGCTACTAAAAGCCTTACAGTGGAAAAAAGAAAAGAAAAAAGTACAAACCAAGGAAGGTATCTGCAAGTATAACAGAAATCTGAACTAAAGAAGCACAGAACTAGCACCTATAAAAAAAAAAAACAAAAAAAAAAACAACCTGGAAATGGAGAGGTCACCAATTTCAGAGAAAATTTTTGTTCATCAAGATGATGGAGAAGCACATAGAACATTAATGACTTTAAACTGAAATGCATAGAATAAGGCAGATCTCACTAGGCACGCACAATTACCATATTATAAAGGTACTGCAAAATAACCAATATGTTTCCACTTGATTTGGCTTCTGATTTTTTTCACTGTCTATTATTTAATCTTCCTTCTTGTTTTCCCATTGACAAAACTGAGATAAGAGAACTGCAGAACCATTCAGGTTAGCAGGGACTGCCAGAAATTATCTGCTCGAAGCTGCTGCTCAGATGAGGTTCAGCAGAGCCAGGAGCCCAGGCTGCCCAGGGCATCCTCCACCTGCTTCTGAAGGACCTGCAGGGACAGAGATTTCCACAGCTTTTTGGGGCAACCTTTTCCTGGTTCTTTTCAACAAAGGAGAAACATTCACAGATGTGAATGAGCAGAAGTTGTGAGCCTTAAAAGTGTATTTTCAGTCTGGTTTACACAAGACTATCTGCATACAGCAAGTATGTCAATGTATGCAGCCTAGTGCCTCCTACCTAAAGAGCTACCTGAGCTCAAGCTTCTGCAGTCCAGATTTCTCAGTGGGATTTTCTACTTTATTTAGAAGGAAAAAGTGAGCAAACGGACTTTTAGGGAAAAAAAAAAAACCCAACGTACATTGCCTACACTTTTTCAATCCCCAACTATTATGACTGATAGAAATGGTACATAAATAGAACCGACACAATTCCTTAAACCAATCCAAGATGACTGCCTTGCTATGTTTCTCTGCCCCTGTTTCTCAATCCCAAAAAAAAAAATAACACTGAAATCAAACTATTCACTTTGCTCATGCCTCCTTTGACCAGACACAGCAGTTAAGATAAACATTACCAAGTTTTCATATTTACTGTAACATTAAGAAGGAAGCAACATAAATATTTCATGTAACTTAAATGTTGACACTTGGGAAATACACTAAGTACACAAGATACAGTTGTACATGTGGTGCCTGTCAACGGCTGAAGAGATTATTAGGCCAGCACTCTCCAACACCAACCTGCTTATTTTCTCAAGCCCAAAACTGCATTAATCTTATGGCAGCTTTTGCACTTAGTAGAAGACATTTTGATTTTGCAAAGCTTTGTATACCAAAGGAAGTCAAAGCATTTCCAGCCCCTTACAGATAAGAGACCATCTCTATCCACGTTTGGGGCAGGAAATTTTTCAGGCGCAGGACTGATAACCCCCCGCACACTATAAAAGAAATCTTCCTCCTAACATGAAGAGGGAAGAACATTGGTTAAATAAGCCTTTACAGAATCTTCACATCGCCATGAAAACAAAGGAAAGAAAACAACACACCGAAGTTCAGTTTTAAAGACCATAGTCCTGGTCTATTATGTTGACCAGTATTCTTACCAGGTGGTTACCTTTAATTCGGTTTTGAAAATGCATTGCTTGAAGAATCAGGCAAAATTTAATCCTAGTATTATGTTTCTTATTAAAATCCTAGATGGTTCTACACTTGTGGATTACTGCAATTTTGAGAAGTGCTGCTACATGGTAGAAGAAGCTTCGCAAACTCCTCAACAGACAAATCCCTGCTTTTAAATATTACACTAACTCCTGCTCAGGAAATCTCATCACACTGAACCCTCTTTTACTAGAAACTTTATGATTATCCACCTCAGCACAGTTTAAACTGTCTGAATACTTTTCTCACATAAATATATTAGCTGTATTTTACTGTACCATACTGCATGGGATGAGCTTCAAATCCTACTCGTAACAATTATATTGGCAATAATACAAATTATACATAATTGGACTTTTTTATCCTTTTTTTTTTTTTTAAACTGCTCATCTCATCCTATCCCCAACTAGCAGAGTGCACGGAAACCCTTCCATTTTTAAAACCTTTCATTTTAATTTTTTTTTTTATTCCTCTTCTTAAATTCCAACAGACACAGGATACTATTACTACATAGAAAATTAGCAAATCTTTACAAAACTTCTAGTAATACTGAAATGAAATGGCACACATTTAGGTTCAGTCTGTCTTACAACATTCACTGTATTTGAAAATGTGTTATAAGAGAATGATGTACTGAATATGTGATTACATTATTTCACTTTGAACATACAGATGGTACTAACAACAGTTTTTACTATAGATAATGAGTGCATGAAATTTTTAAGTAATGGAAAAATGTAATAGCTTCAGATTCTTTATAAGTATGATTTACAACAGAAAGTTAAAATTTCAGGTTTTCTGCATAGACTAAATATAACAAAGATATTGTCTTTTACATTACCTCATCGGGCAGACAGAATCATCCAAGCAGAAAACTTCTGTAAAAGAACCTTTTTGGAAAAGGAAAGGCAATCTATCTTTAAGGCAACTTGTTTTAATCATCTGAAGAGAATCGGTAGTATCCCCCCCTTTCAGGTTTCTAAAAAAACCTGACGCCTGATATACAGAATAGTCTTAGATGAGATACCCTTCCCATACTGTAAATCCAACCACAGTATCATCCTGGTAGTACAAGGAAATTAAAAAGAAGAAATAAAAACCAAATTGTTCTTAGAACACAGAGCAAAATGCAAAATGCAAACTAAAATCACATACAGGAAAAAGAAAATTAATCATTAAAAAAATCTAAGTATTAATTGCAAATAACTGAATTTGATTAATAGTTGGTGGGGTTTTTTATGTTGCAGGGTATTTTCCCTCCTCCAAAATCATGATGGCTAGAGGTACTTCAGGAACGTCAACATTCTTAAAACTAAGGTCATTTGCTCCAGTTGTATAAAATGGGTTTTTTTTCTGTGCTCCATTAACAGTATAATTATTTGTGGAAACTAACCATTAACTTTGTGTATTTGTCACAGCAAGAATCGGAGTCCATTATTTTTAAGCTTTTTTTGAAAGCGCCCCATGATTTTTGACATTTTGGAATGAAATGATTGAGTGGGAGGGTAATGTGCAGGTGAAGAGCTGTACTAACTTTGCTGAGAGCTTGAAAATAATAGTCCCCAGCACTGCATCTGTGGTTGGCAAGGAACAAGACCGCAGAGCTGCGCCGCAGGGGGCAACAGCATCCATCCAGCAGACCTGAAAAAAAATGGGCTTCAATACCCGAACTGGCCAAAGGCAATCAAAATTTAAGGGGAAAAAAATAATATCTTTCAATAATCTTTCATATCTTCAAATTGAAGAAAAACGTGTCAAATTTTCAGCAAAGAGAAGGATCCGGTTTTCTATCGACTTCTAGAATCTTGGGCATCCCCCTTACGCTGCAGAATGAAATACATGCAGATTTCAACATGCCTCAGGACCTCTGAACAGCCTTTCAACACAAATGACAAGCCTAGCGGGGGACCAAGGGGTTAAAGCAAACTCTCAGGGGGAGCACATGAATATCCACAAGTAAGATTTTAAGAAGTTAAATTAAAAAAATAACAATAAATATATATATATTGATTGATGCAGTACTACAAAATGTACATGTGTAGCTTAATACAAAATCAATGGGGCATTTATTATCGTGGCAGTTTCCAAAGTTCATTCCATTTAGTTCCTTTGCCATTATTTCCATTTAAGAAGCATACGATAGTATTTGTAAACAAGAAAATGACCACAAAAATAATCTGGAAACACCTCTTTGAGAAGAAACTGGAGAAGCTGTAAAAAAACACCTTATGAAACAAGTATTACACTAACAACATAAAGTAACATCTTTATATTAAAGATACATTGGGAAGTTGCAAATGACACTATCTGAAAGCAAAATAACTGTGAAATCTTTAGCCACAGCTATAGTTTCACTGAAACTAAATTCTGATTTTTTAATTTTTTTTTTTATAAATCAGAGTTTGTTTTGACATGTCAAGTATAATAGGTAATTTCTAAGTTGTCACGGAAGTGAAAGAATATTTAGTGTTTGTACTGCAAAAACAATAGCTACAAGAATGAATCACTTGTTCACAATCATGAACTGCTAAATAGAACAGTCTGTGAGATATTTGATAAGTCTCACATGCCTATTTGCCAGAGCCAAAAGCAACACTTGTTATAGTTTTTCTATCTTCATTTGCATGTCTAATTTATTCAAGAGATGAGTAGGTGATAAATTATCCATAAACTTAATTTTACCATCAGAAGACAGGAGGGTTTTTCAGATTACTTGCAGGTGATTTGCTATGGGTGGTTCTGGGTATCTGTAACGTGCTACCACAGGCACTGCTGGCACGTTGCCTTGATGAACACCACCAGTCACAAGTAACCAAAATCCACTGACAACACGAAGTCAGAAGAGTAACCTCTTTGTGCCACCCTGTTCTATACATTCACACGTAGGAAAGGGCTAAATACAGTGAGGCAGTTGACACCACACCAGCTGTAGGTAACTGCCCAACTTCTCTTTTTATTGTGTACCACCTTTAGAGAACAGCTGCCTTTTGCATCTTTGAGCAAGATTGGTCAAAGACATGCTGATTAATACTATGATAATCAGAGTGTATGTGTTATAAAAAGCAAGACCTAAAGGAGAATATTTAGCGAATTATTGTCACGATGCACTTAATTAACACTTTGTACCTGAGATCCTGATGCTGCATGTGGAACAACACCTGGTCCCACTGTCCTCAGTGAGAGACTCTCAAGCCCCAACTATTGCCAAACATTCTGTAAGTACATCCTGATTTCATGTGACTACCTACAAGCAAGTCGCTACAAACTGGCTGCTACTATCGAGTTTCTGATCATCAAGCAGATTTTCAGCTCCATGACTTGTGTCTGGGTAAAAGTAATTCTCCTATTGAGTTTCTGTAATACCCGTATTTTGTAATTCCCGAACAGCTCAAAAAACTCCAAATGCCGTGATGACTTTATTAAAGATTTTTATTGTACCTGATGATCATCAAAATAGTTTACTCCTGTCTAATTTTTTCAAAACAAGACAATATGTATTGTGAAATCAAAGAAAAACTAAGTTCACTTTTAGATCCAGGGCAATTCAAAGGAGTTGCTTGCTTGTCACTCAGGAACGTGACATTCAATGGTATGTACATTAAAGTAGTTGAAAAAACGCATTTGGTTTTTTTTCCCTCCCATTGCTCCCATACTCAGAAGCATAGAGTCTCACTGACTACAGAAAAAAAATTCTCTGATCTTTGATTTATAGACTTTTCCCCTACTGGGGGTGATTGATACTGTTTTTATAGCCGTACACATGTATCTCAAATACTCCACTTTAGATCATTAGCTTCATAAACACTTTCTCTGCCTATAGCACTGATAGGTATAATCAAATAACTCTAATGGATTAGCCTTATAAAGCCAGAACGTTCATCACAATATATACTAAGGACTAGTGCAGGGAGAGAAATGGATTGACTCCACAGCTGGCACTGAGCAAAACTATTCCTTCACAAAGTACCAAGTTTTACTTCTGGAGCTTGGACTTCATTCACTGACTTCAATTTACGTTAGACAAAAGAAACAGATTACAATTAAAAAATGTAACTTAAATCAAATCATGTAAATAAATCCTCCTATTACCTTTTAATGGCCTGGTATTTCTATTCTTAGTTGTGGATTATGCACGATCCAAGGGGCTAGCCTGGCACTTATTTGAAATGGTGAGTTAGGCATTACATAGCACTGCCTTTATGAATAAAGTTTACGTTTGCCCTAACAGCCTGTCTGGCAACTACTAGTCATGAACAGCAGCACTCAGGTAGGTGGGACATCTGGGAGTAAGGCCTGAAACCCTTAGTTTTACTTCTCTGCATTCACTGGGTGGCAATTGAATAAAAATAACGCTCTGAAAACCTCATATGACTGCCTGGAAACGTACTGTTCCTACAAGGCTGACAGATTTGCTTAATTGTGAGGAACTCCTTGACTCATAAAATGAAATGGCTTCATGTCATTTCAACAAGTGTATACCTGGGAACTACAATATGAATTAGTCTTAATTTATCTGCAGTGCTGCCTGCATGCTTTATGAAAAGTATATGGGTATACATAAACAGGGTAAAAATTAACTTCTGCCTAAGGCTACCACCAAATGTCAATTAAGCTGCCAGACTTTCAGGGGTTGGTATTCTGTCTCTCTGCCTGGGGGAAGCTTTTTATTCAATTTATCATTGAATAAGACAACCAGTTTGGCAGGGAAAAGAGATCAACAAATTATACAGTATTTTTTTAAAAGGTGAACATAACTTACTGAAAACAAATATAAGGAAGCCTTCTTATTATTGTTATAACTATTTTTCCATGTATAAAACTGGAGAGGGGAAAAACCATTAACTGTCTGTAAGCAGAATCTAATATGAGCAATATAAGTTAAAAATGTACTCTTGACTTTGTTTTATTATTTCACTGTTTTATTAACATATAAATATTGGTGGGAGAAGCTGCTGCCATGCCCAGCTAGGGGATGTAAAAACAGTTGTGCTCTAAACAAGATACTAATTCACTGACTGTTAAAAGTGCTTTGTTCTTTCTATTGAACAAACACATAAATTATCTCTAAGTCCGTCTTTCTCTTTACAAAGAAACACTACTTACCATTTCAAGCTTAGGTCTGTCTTAATATTGCCATACCTTCAGAGATGCCCAAATAGTTAGGTACCAGTTGGTAACCCAATTCTATCCAAACACAGGCATTCAAGCCCAAATTGATTAATCACACAAAAATTCACAGAGTGCTGATAAAAGGGGTAACGTGTTTGGGTTCACCCCACATAATGCCTATACTGATTAATTCCATACACAAACTCTGTGATTTGAAGGTTTTCCCCAAGTCCCTTGACCCCCAGAAATTACTGAATTGCCATGTCAAGCAGAACGTAAAATTTTCAGCAGGATTCCAGGCTGGGTTCTCCACCCCACACTCCTCTTCCTCAGGTTGGGACTTCCCATTTAAAATGGCCTTTTTTTGGCAACGTGGAAGTCACGAAGTCATTGCCTGATGTGAAGGGCAATGGGGCTGTATTTATTTAGTAGAGCCGAGTTTCTCCCATTCACTCCAAGTAACAGTTTTCCTGGATTTAGCTCTCATTACACCACAAACACAGGCACCAGACAATGCCATTGCTGTGGGTGTCCTGCAGCTCAGCTGCTTGGAGCACATGCTTTCATACTTTCTCTCCATACTCCAAGTATATTACACAGCGTCTTTGCCATCCAGCGCACAGCTTATGCTTTTCCAGGATCCATTAAAGGTTACCAACACGCTCACCATCAGCTCTCGATGTTTTGCAACAAATATTGGCTAATGGGTTCCTCGCTTCAATTGAATGATTTGCAAAAAGTTATCCTATTACAAGAACACAGAACATTAGAGAAAAAAAAAAAAAAAGGCCCAAGAGAGTGCTGTGGCAAACAAGAAAATCCTCACAGGTGGAACATCTACTCTCCCATTTTCTCTCGAGGAGTACTCTTTGCCATTTAGATTCTTCCCACATTGGGTCATACAGTAAAAATATCTTTTGCTGTCTCTCCTCAAGCCATCATTTAGTAAAGCGTGGAAAAAGATTGAAACAAAGGTCTAAAAATTACTAAAAAAGAATAAAAATAAGTGCACAGGACTAATACAGTTCCCTTTAGAATATTTTGCCTGTCATGGCTATTCTTTTAATCCCTTTTTCCATGGAGCCCGATGGGCCTTACTTAACCTCTGCAATGCCAAGGGCCTCCCTTCTGCAGTTCCACAGCTGCTCCGTGCCCTCACCCCTCAGCCATGGGGCAGAGCCTTCCTCTGCTCCCCCAGGCGGGTTCCTGTCCTGGCCTTCCCGTGCCCTTGCAACTGCAAAGACTTATGTTGGGTCCTCATGGGAAAATCCCTACTTCTTTCCTCCTCCTTTTCCTACCCCTTGTTTTGTAGCTTATCCTTTCTTTAGAGGAAAGCATGACTTAATTAATAATAAGGTAGATAACAGTCAGTTAAGTAGGCAGTAGGCAGAACACAATACTATGCCAGCAGAAAGTTTAACAGCCAGAGGGTGTGCAACATGCCCTTGGTCACATCACACTGCAACAAATAAGAGCATCTTAAGCAGGAACAAGCAGAGTGACATCTGAGCAGGTCTCCACAAGAATTTCATGGTCCCTGTGGTCCCAGTCCCTGGAAGGGGACCAGCTGAGCACTGGAAAAGATGCTTCTTTGGAAGACCCTGCCTTTCCTCCGCCCAACTGACCACTCTCTCTCTCCTCTTCCCTTTCTTAGTACTTACACTCTCAGAGCTGCCACATGCTATTTGTAATGGCCCCCACAAGGAAATCTTGCAGCATGCAAGCCTGTCTCACCGTCTTCTCTGCAAGGCTCTGCAGAAAGCCGCCTATACCAGACTAAGCCTCAGAATAACTCCTGATGCCATCTCTTATGCTGTGGAAGATGAAGGTAATTTCAACAGGAAACTGGGTTATCACATTAGCAAATTTTCTGGATCACTCTCGCTCTATGACAAAGGCAAAAATAGGGATGTACAGCAAACCAATCACACACAAAAAAAAAAATCTATCAAGGCAACTGTAGTTATTATCAAAAATTGTATTTTGATTGTATTTTTGCCTAAAATGCTAACTATTCATTCTTATGGCAATTTTTTTTTTTTTTTGCAATTAGGTACAAGTATACCATTTACTATGGCAGCAGTGCTCAAATCTTATTTACTGAATGGACATCATTAGAGCAAGCAGAGCTCAGAAAGGTTATTAGAGCCCCATCTGAACGACAAAAATGTCAAGTGGGAATGGTGAATGGTGATACGAAATTTATTCCAGTTATCTTATGTTAATGAGAAGAAACAATGCATAGTTTTCAACAAAAACAAAACAAAGCAAGAAAAACAGCAACATGAGGTGCATTTGTGACCAGAGCCAACAATATATTCAGGTTTATATATTCCAAACATCATTAAAATATGTCCATCTTACCATTAGCTGATCATGGCTTTTACTTCCCATCCACCAAGTAAGCTTTAGCATGCTGGAGACTGCTAGTTACAGCATTGACAAAAAATAGCTTTATATACAAGCAAGTAACAAGCAGCAAAAAGCCTCTGTGAAAACAATTACTTTTATTTCCTCTTCTCTCACTAGTAAAACTCATGTACCACATCACTTCTTTTTTCATAAGCTTTTATTTTCCCTGGGACATGTCTCTCCATTTATTTGATGAATCCAGAGAGGTCTAACAAGATTTTAGAAAAAAAATAGTATACAGTAATTCTCAAAATTTAAAAAAATACTGGTCATGTTCAAAATCCCTATTTTTAACTTGTTACAAATCTTTACCATTTCAGAGCGAAGATGTCTTCATAGGACTGTCAATTAAATACGTGGCTATGATGATAAATTTTTTACATGAATTTTGGAATACCCTCTTGTAATCCAAATTCAATTAACTGGGAGATTTTTTTATTTTTTTTTTAATATGGAATATATCCTTGTATTTCAGATATAGCTTTTATACGTGGGAAACACCCTAACTCAGGAGGGTTACATGCGAAATATATATTGCCAAAAAAAACAGACACAGCCTTATGAAAAAATACTACCTCACCATAAGAGCATACATTGCACACACTGTATTGAGGTTTATGTGCCCAAAAAAGGGCTTTTTCAAGACCAGTGGAGAGAAAGTATTGGCTATGATCTTTTTTTCTTCTTTAGTATATGTCTAAGTGTTGTTTTACTTTCACATTCTGTTCTATAAAAGATCTTTAGCACCTATTTTGGCACTAAGCTTAACATACTATGGCAATCAAAAAAGAAGTCTATCAGTGACTTCACAAATATTGAAGCTCAGCAACAGAGAGGAAAAGGTAACTTCAGTAATCCGTGTAGGGCATCAGTTTGTTGTTCTGCTTAGACCTGTTTGGCATAAATTAATACCTAGATTTTGGACTTTGCATACAAAGTGCTTGAGTTTTTTTCAGAGCTATGCTTACACAATAAGCCTATCTAAAATCCCATCAGTGGTCATGCAAATAAACTGAGACCTACACAGTAGCCAAGACCTGAATGGGAAGACTCGATGCTTGGCCAAAAAAAAAATCAAGCATTATTAAAAACTAGGAGTTAAAAGCTCACACTATAGTCCTCCTCTGTATTTCACATTAAAAATGTTATGATAAAGTAACATTAAAATATTGACAGATGACCTTCAGGAATTAATAGGTACCACTCAATAATAACAAAAGTTTTGCCTCCCCCTCCGCCTTTATTTCTGCTTATTTAAGACCTTGTCAAGTTGATCTGTTGTGTGGGAGGATTCCAGTACCACTGTCTTTGATGGGACTGCAGTAAACCTGAGTTTGCAGAGCAAATTTTCCACCACAAACCTGCGCATACACGTGTTGCAGTAAGGTCAATTGGACTGTTCCTATGGTCAGTATACTAAAATTTGAAAATAAAAGTTTCCGGAGGCCTGATTTGGCCTCCAGAATGTCACATCACTGTAACATAAATCTCTGGTACAGAGAGACTTTCAAACTCATGCTTATACACAGTGAGAACAGAGACAGTAGAGCAGTTCAGAAGAAATGGAGTCAAGGCAGAAAGGACACAGGCAGTGCGCAAGAAGGGAGAAAGGCAGGGAAAAAAGCAAAACAGAATAAAGAAGCAAACAGAACTTGTACTCCAGGTGTCCTAAAGTCATGGTTGCATAGTTCATAAGGTTTGAAATTTGAAATTTGAAAGGCAATGTTGCCTTATTAGGAAATGTTATCTTGATCTATAATTACATCTGGACCGCATAAAATAAGCAATTAATTTTTATCAATACAGATTAATACAATTTATGCATTTAAGATCCAAGGAACTGATTTATGTGTTTGTAATCTTTGCTCATTTCATTTTGTGAGGCTGCTTATTACTGGCTTATTAAAGCCTCATTATATTATTAAGTCCAAATGTCAATCTTGGTTCCAGTCCAGGCTCTTCTCTCTGTATTTAGTAATTACCAACAGAAGTAATTTGCAATAGCAATGAGTTTGACAGTTGCTGACCAATACAGTGTTTACAGAAACACTGAGAGACTTCATTACTTTACCTAAAAGGACATATTTACTGAAGACTAATTTGCAGTATTGGGAAATGTGGAGCAAGGAAGATCTTCATATAATCTGTCTTTACATGCAAGTGGTGGATGTGCATGTATTTTACATGGGGGAAACTCTCAGCGGAGCTATACCCAGTTCACACATCCATCCTCACCCATGACGAAAACAAGTCACATGTCCTAGTAGACTGCCACATGTTTATTAGAAATGGGATCCAGCTCAAATCTCCAGCTTTCATACCAACTAGAAGGTAGATGCAATTCTTTTCTAGCACAAGTTAAGCTCGTCATATTTCATATTATTTTGCATATTCAGGAGAACTTACCTCAGTAGCTATGACCATAAACCAACTAAGATTAGCTCATTGCACCAACAGGAAATGTTTTGTTGGTGTTTTAAAGGTATTATGGGATGAAATTGTAATTAAGACTAATGAGTAAAAAGGTGAGTGTCTTTTAGAATTTCAGAAACCAAGGACATAATTACTTCACAGATAAACACCCTGCAGTTAGGAAGACTATCTAAATGATCTCAAATAACTAGATATATAACTTAAGCTTAGGAAGAAATTAATAATTACCCCAACTACACTGGATTAGGAATTTAAAAAATACTGTCCATATAAAACAAGACGACCTAATCTACCAGGAACAGCTTCCAGGATTCTGTCTAATGTGTTGTCAGTATATTTCAAATTGAGAAATTTGATTTTAAAAAGCAACAGATTTTTCAAAGATTATTCTCACACTGCCTATATATGATACCCATCTGTGAATTAAAATAAAGGAAGCTATCAAAATGTTCCTTAAAATCAAACATATGGTAAGTGTTAACTATGTCAGGCTTGTTCTAAATTCTTCAGTAGCTGGGCTTCTCCACATCTGACCAATTTGAAGTTTTTTGTTTTGGTTTTGGTTTTTTTTTTTATTAATTTTAATCGGTTGCAAGGGCTTAATGAATTCAATGGGAATATATGTAAAATCTGAAAGAACAATTAAGAATGTTTAATTTTAAATGCAGATTAGAAAAATTAACACCATACCAATAAAAATTCGCTTATGATTATGAGTGAAAGGATGCTTAAAGGTTTTTTGGGAGAACAGCCAAACTATAGGAAAAGGCTCAGCTACTCAGCTTGCTCATTAATACGATAAATTTAGAATGCAGTTAGCAGGAAGAAGAAAAGAGGTGTCTCGGTCCTTTTGTAAATCTCTCCAAAGGTCCTGAGCCCAATACCTCCAACAGAAAGGGGGAGAAAAGAAAAAATGTTATGAAAAATTGCCCCCCAAAATCTCATGTGTAACAAGAGAGGGATGGAGCATGCACTTGATGCATGCAGCCTCCACCATCTTTTCCATTTCTACCTCTAAATGGGCATCATCTGGACAGGAAGCTCAGATAAGGATGTCCTCAAGTGGGCAATTGGCTGGCAGAGCTGCCTGCACAGCACTGGGAGGCTGTGGGCCCTGCCGATGCCCAAGCTGCTTGGCAGCTCCCAGAAGAGCAACTCTTAAACATCAGCGCCAACAAAAAGCATCTTCCTTCTAAAACATGCATGTACCCACCTGGTAAAGGAGAGTCTGTTTTGCAGAGAGCTTTAATAATTCTTCTGAATATTAAAAATACATCATAAGTTGTGTAAAAAAGGAAGCTTTGGGCTTTTTTAAAAAAAATGGGAAAGCGTATTATGAATAAACCTTTTCAGCAGGTCAACAGAAGAAACAGCAAACCAAAAAGGAAAGCAAAAACATAGTAGACTGATGATAAAAATTGAAGAACACCATTTCCAAAGTTAGAAACCTACTTGAAGTTGAACCAGAAGCTCTGACCATCTTGGCTTACGTATCTATTTACTAACTAACTTGCATTTAATGTTGTTATTTTAAGGACTCTAACCTGCACTGTCTGTGGACATCAGTTTCTCTTTGCAACACTCCTGGTAGCCAGATTCTGAGGAACAGTTTATTTACTCCAGTTGTCAGGCTTAGAACAAGAGATCCAAACACATTTTTTTCAGATTTCTCTGTTACTTTTCCCTCGTTTACTAAGATATGTAACAATGTCTTTATTAATACTTTTGGTATATACAACAAGTGTAAATTAGCAAAAAACACAGAAAGGCTGTGGAAGCCTTCTCCAAGGCTGCAGGTACAGAGATGAGTGTAGGTTCCCAGCAGCAGCTGGAGAGGGGCTCTACCATAGAGAGCTTTGTGTCACATATTAGGACAGCTGTTACAACAGCTCTGGACACCTCACTCACCAACAGCTAAAATCCCCCAAAATTGGGTTACTGAAATTGAGGTTTTCATGCTCCTAAGTTCCTCAGCCTGTCCTGGATAGTCCAGGACATTATTTTTAGGCAGCTACCTTTGGAGGCCAGCAGCTGACAACAGAATGGAAAATTCCTTTCCTTCTGCAGCTCTGCAGATGCACTTGCATCACGAAGGAGCTTCTGAATATGGCAAATTGTACATATTACTACTGTCTTCAAAACAGCTTATGAACTTTTCAGCCCATTGTGATCACAGTTCCCAGTATTAGAAGGGAGCCTATGCCCTTAAATCTTAACTCTGTGAATTCTTTTCTTTAAAGTACCCAACATGAGAACTTTTTCAGGAACAGGAAAGTCTGAACTCTAATGAGATCCTCTCTGACAACTGTAGAATAAAACCTTCTATTAGATGTACTAGAGAGATTGGAAACACTTTTGCTATACCTCTCATTTTTCTTTACGATTCTCTCAGTCCCTTAACTAGAGTACAATGTCCCTGACTTGAATTTATATCGTGCTTTTCAAGATGCAATAAGCAGCAGCTTGCAGAACCTTGCTTATGGAAAGATAACTTCACGGAGAGACAGACTACTGTGAACTAGACTAAACAAAGCAATATATTAATGCCTGCGTTAATAAATATCTAAATATGGACAAAGTGATGCTTCTTCATACTTGCACTTCCTTGAAAATCAACCAATTGACTGATTTGAGCAGCAAACAAATCAAAACAAACCAAACCAAAATCATTCTGACTATTCTGGAGTATCCAGCGATAAGTAGATTTTCTGTGGTGTAGCAAATGACTGAAGAAGATTAAGCTTATTTCAGGAGGTAGGATCTAAGTATCTGAGTCTCTGTGTTTATGTGAGAAAGTAAGGGAGACAACGCACAACAATATGACAAAAGTCTTTTTATCTTGGCTGTATATCCTCTGCTACCCCACACAGCAAATGGAAGTGTAAGGTACAGGGGATACAGCACGGCACCTAAAGGTGGATGAATGCAACAGGGCTTAGGGTTCAAGAGTTCCCTGCAGCTCTGCTAAAGCCAGGAGGGAATTAAAATTTCTGTTTCCAAACGAACAGGATGCCAGCTGTTGCTTTTTCAGAACCATGGAAATGGCTTTATTGATTGTAATTTTAAAGTTTAGAAACCGTGGCCTTCATAAACACATAAGCATTAAGTTCAAGTGAAGAACTACATAGGAAGACCCTAGGGCAGAGTACAAGCTTGCAAGACTCGTCTTCATACAGGCTGTAGATACACAGCCACTCCATTGAAGGACACTGAGCAAATTCACACACAGATGTCTTAGAGCTCAAAGCATTCTAGTGGTTAGCAAATATCGCTGCTATTATTGCCATCCCACAATTCAGACAATGACAAAACAGAGATAAAAAGACAGAAAAATATCCTCAATGTTACAGCAGCCACAAAACAAGAAAAGCCCTCAAGTCTTCCTCTTCTTCTTTGGTCATTATCATTTTTTTCAACAGCATCCTGTGAGACAATGCTTCCTTCTACCCTTCACGACTGCATACATCACTTGCAAATTATTTTTCTCAGAAGAGAGACTTCTTGTTTCATCACAACATTCTATCTTCTAAAACGGGAAATATATCTCAAAGCAACTGGATCTTTAGAAGGCCTATCTTAGATTGTGTCTACAACACCACACGCTCTATGTGAGGATTTCCAGAATGGCAAATGACTTCACTATCAGTTTTTTAATTTTTATTTTTTCTAAATAAATGTTCTACTTCCCCTTATTTTTTATTTTTTTGTAGGGAAAGACATTTGATGAAAAAACTTCATGTGCCATACTGTATCTCCGAAAACTTAATTTTAATGACTGTATTAAATAATGGCTACAGGCCAACAGGAAAAGGGCTTGCATGGCAGTTTAATTGGCAAAGTATCTGAAATGCCCTTGAAAATTATTTAAAAGTTTATTACAGTCCTGGAGGTCAAGAATGAAAGGCTTCAAACAGCAGTTCTGCTGAGGTCCTTGTCTGACCCAGATGCTGTATCTTTGATGTTCCTATTAATTCAAAAATTTAACTTAACACACAGACACCTTCAAAAACCCTCCTCTCTTGAAAATTTGTGATCCTTCATATACTGTAGAGCTCAACAGTGTTTGAATCTCTGACTGGAACATAAATCTGTGATGAAGCATAATTACTTCAGAGCAAATAACCTACAAGATGCCACAAGCTATGGGAGAACACACTTTAAATGTCACTAATTTAATATTCAAGCTGTAAAGAAGTGAAATATGTTGAAAACAAGCATAAAGTGACACAAGTATTTTTATATATTTATGAAATATCTCACAACGTACTTACGGCATTCCCTTCTCATGAACATTGTCACTGTAATGAATTTTGCATGACAGTATCTGCTAGGGAAGTAGTTATTGCTGTACTTGGTAACAAAGTTTGCAAAAATTAAATCACTAGTGAGAAAGGGAGGATACTTTCTACAGTGGCATTACCTCCACTGGACATCTTGGGATACAGTTTATGTGTTAGAAGCATTCCAGCTTACACATTTGTGTAGAAAATAAAACATGTCTTCATATTGAGTGGGAAACCTAAATTTTCATTCTGCCAGAGGACAGAGAATACATTAATGACTCTACCATATAAACAAAATTTTCAGCATGGCAGGCTGACAAGAAAGAGGTTAACTGGCAGATACAATAGCTTCACCTTAACCCAGATGTCAGGAAACATGTCATTATTGATATTCAAAGCTGGAACAGAACAGTTAAGTGAGTCACATAATGCTGAATAGGCAGGTATTTAAAATATCACGCGGGTGAGAATAAATTCATAGCTCACCTTATCTTAGAAAAAATAAGGTCTTTTTGTTTGGTTTTTATGTCAGAGCTTATAATTCTGTGGAATACCTCCTCTATATGACTTTGGGCGATTCTACAATATCCATATGTGGTCTAAGATAAACTGACTGTTTTTCCCCGGACTTTTCTGCATGAAATCATCAGAATTATTCAAAGTCTTAAGAAAACCTGAGATCAGAATTTGGCCTAACTGATCTCACTGTTACGTATGAATACAAACTCCAGTTCAACACGAAGAGCAGTTTAAACATGTTGATGACAGTTGGTCAGAAAACGTACATGGGGAAAACCAAATCTGCATGCTTTGCTTGCTTTATTTTCAAGAATGCAGAGCCTTTAAGTCTTGTTTAATTATGACAAAATAAGATAAATGTTTCAAGGGAAATGAAGAACAAGACATACGCACCCTGGTTTTAAGCAATGTCTCCTCTTCCACCCACATATCAGGCATTCTTAAAAGGATTTATGAACAGACAAAATAAGTCTTATCCTCTTATTACTTTCACAGTACATATTTTTATATCTACTTAAAACCCCAGAAAGGTACACAATCACCATTACATAAGAGAACCATAAAGCATGCCATTACAGAGGCTCACGTTATGGATCACAGGACATGCTCACATACACAGAGTATCCATGCTGATTCTCTCATTCGATTTAACTATTTTTTTCATATTTCCAACAAAAAGTAGACTTACGGATGTTTTAGGAGAATCTACTTCAAAAGAAACTAGCCTCTCACTGATGCCAACGAAAAGCAGATGAATGGTGAAAGGATAAATAGCCTTAGTCTGAAAACAGCTACTGGCCATAAACTCCACACACTGAAACTACGATACAAATTAGTTATCTCCGAGACATGTCAGAAACCTCTCTTCACTTCACTTAGAAAAGATTTATAAATCTGGTCTCCTCAGTGGAGGTGAATAATTTACAGTTCCTCACCCCTAATTTGATAATGAAAATTAGTCCAATTTGAACTGTTAGCTCTTTGACACTGGAGAATATATAATGCAGAACTAGAATTAATATAAATGCAGGCTGGATCAACCTATTAATCATTTTGTGATCTTAGTTAAAAAAGAAAATTTAAGAAAATTGGTCATTCAAATGAATCATTACATTTCAACAAATGTTAGCTTTTGTATTCTTCATTTAAGCAGAATCTGTACTTTTACAAGAAGTTGCATTTGTCTGGAGTCACCTTTTTTCTAAAACAACAGACTGCACTTACCCCCAAAACAAAATTGTCCCCACAAATTTAAATAACAAAGACATTTTCTAACCAAGAAAGAAAAGTCTCAAGCATTTCTTCTAAGGACACAAAATCCTTAAAATTATCTTCCACTTTCAGCCCAATTTTGTAACTACTTGTCTCTTTACTACAACTGCATGTAAAACTTTATAGAAAGGCAAAATGTAAAACCAGCAAGTTTATCGTAGCTAATACTCAGGTAGTGAGATGACTTTATACATAGATTTATGTATGATAATTCTTCTTACATGAAAAAATTATGACACTTTTATCCATTGGTAATGAGACAGAATGATTTCTACTGTCAAGATCACGAAATTCATCACAGTTTTTACCACAATTCAGACCCCAGTTGAATTTGAATTCATAACAAAATGGATAAGAAGGTCAATGCACCAAACCAGACAAAAAGGAAGACGTCTGAACAGACACTGAACATTGTATTTCAAGCATCCATCCTTGACAAGCAAGCTGCAATTAAGATAAGATTTACTTTTATGCATCAAGTCCTTTAGTTTGATCTGTGTAGCTGCACACACTTTTCCCTATTGTTTGAAGCATCATTTCAGAATAATCAGCACAGAAATACCTAAAACACTATTAGAAAATACAGTTGTTTCATTCTGACACAGAGCTCGTCTGAACCAAGGACAGAGAGGATGGTCTGAACAGCAGTACTCTCACCCACAATTCAAGACTCCCAGCCTTGATTCCCAAGTCATAGGCAGCCTTACGCAGCCTTGGACAAATCTCCTACATCTCTGTAACCCTCTCCTGTCTGTAATGCCAGTGTTCATAATAATGGCATCAAAGGAAGAAAATGTATTCATTAGTTTTGATGCCATTTAACCACCACGCGATGGGGACTGCTAGCACCCAAAATACAGGCATTTCTTAATTAGGCAAATGCTGGTATTCCCGTAGAGCCAGTTACTCATAGAGTCTTCCACCTCCTTGTTTCTAACCCTACTTAGAAACCAATGACCTTGTATTATATCTGCCCACTGAGCTTTCCTGTGTCATTGACATAGAAGAAGATGACACAGCACGAGTTCAAATATAGGCTTAAAAAACCTAACCCAAAGCAACAAAAGATCAAGCTGCCCAGTATAAGTAAATGTAGACTTTAACCTTCCTCAAATACGTGGATATACCAAAGATTCATAGAATTCTGTCAACTGGAAAAGAATTCCAGAGGTCAATTATTCCAACCTGCTGCCCAAAGCAGGTCCAAATAGAGCAGGATGCTCTGGACACCATCCAATGGAGCTCTGACTTTATACAAGGACGGGTAATGAGGTACCTCTCTGGGCAACCCGTTCCAGTGCTCGACCACCCTCACAGTTAAAACTTCTTCCTTGTACTGAATCGCGATTTCCCCTGTTGCAGTTTGCATTTACTGCCTCTTGTCTTACAGCGGTAAACCTTTGTCCCCCTCACTCTTCCATTAGGTAGTTGTGAATAGAAATATGGGTTTCTTCTATCAGGGGAGAACAAACCCAGTTTTCACAGTCTCATTTCTGATGTCACATGCCCCAGACAGGTACAAAATGGAGCTACTGTGTGCACATTGGCCTTGGTTATAGACAGCATCTCAGTTACATGAACAATGCTCAGATCTGAGAGATTTCTCCAGCCTGTCCTTTGTCTTGTGCCTTAAACAGTCTGACTGAAGTTAGAGCTTCAGCTGAATGATAACGTCACTCTGTCACTGAGTCACATTAATTGCTACAAGGCCTGCTAACAAAAAAGACTAGGTATCTTTAAAACGGATGGCTCTGTTCCCACGTCTCTGATGCTAATTTTCTCCTTCATGTGTCAGATTTGTCACACCCATCGGCTGAAGTACTCTCAAATACCCACTAGTTATGATAGGAACTCATCACAGTATAAAAGCATATGATCTTTATTGAACAAGAAAAAGGCAGAAATTCATAGAATATGGAAGCCTAGGAACAGCTTCTGTGCTCTACTACCTGATAATAGGGCCGAAAACAAGGCTATAAGCTATTATTTGTTCAGCTTCTGTACCACAGAAGTATGGCTTAAGGAACACCTCAGGAGACAGAGATAAATGTCAAGGTAACATAACAGTTGCATTGCACTGCACGCCTGGCTAACTGTTTCTCTCCCAAAAAACATTACTGCAACTGAAATCTAGCTCCTTCCCCTTCCTCCTCCTCGCTGTTATCTGAATGCTGTGCCATCAGACCAGTAGCAACAAACCAGTACTCTTGATGTGCAAGAGGGCAGAAAGGAAAACAATGGATTCCTGAAAGGGTTCACAGAACAGCCACCTAATAATCACAGAAATTATTAAGGGGAACAAACTGAAAACCACCACCTAGGAATTGGAAATCTGTGACGCCTGGCAAGTTGTAAGAGAAAATCATGTCTCTTTGTATGATGTGAACAGACATCAACTGCATGTATGGAATGAGCATAGGTACTAAAGAGCATCTTTTTGGGGAAAACAAAACCTAGAACTTAAAGAACACAATAAGCTAATAATATGTATGGTTTAAAATAAGTATATTTTCTTTGCTATCTGAACAGCCACTACTTCCTTTAAAGGAGTATTTTTCTGGTTTTTACTTGTGGGAAGGGATTTTATTGGGCTTTTTTGAGGGGTTTGGACTGTGTGTCCCCCTGCACCCTGGCAGCCCACCCTCTGCTGAGTTTTTACATGAAGGACACTTTAGGTCATGAATGAGTAAGCTAAGTAAGAATAAGTGATAGTAATCAGACAAATAGCTAGCACTCAGATTTTTAACAGCCTAAAAATGCTCAGAGATGCCGGATATTTTTACACAGACCTATTCTCTTTTCTATATTACAACTGAGAGAGCAAGAGAAGGAACGACCATTTAGGTCATTAGAGCAGCATTTTCTACTCACCAAACTGTCTTTGGAGCCTAGGTTTCATTGATTTTCCATGGGGCTTATCTTCCTCAGTCACTCCAGGGCTTTTGAAGACGTCATCATTAAGCAGAAATCTAATCTTTTTTTTCATCAACTGCTACCAGCCCTGACTAGTGGAAGTCAAAATCATCCCACTTGCTAGCTTAAAATAAATACTTGAAACTAAACCATACAATCAAATTTTGATTTGCTATAAACAATATTGACTGAAGACCACAAAAAACCCACCTTGGAAAGCTGATGGGTGTTGCTCAGTGAAGAGAAACCGATTAAAATAGTCAGAAAGGTGAATCCCCATTAGTCATCCAGCCTGTGAAAGCTCCCTTTTGCCACACTTTCTTTCTTTTAATAAACTACTATCTTCAAGTATTAAGGTGGTTCAGGACAATTAAACTGCCATCTCAGATAGGTTAACTTGGCACAAAACTTTAGTCATGCGGCTAGATCTGATCTATTCCAATCTATTACAGTCTGATGAACTGTGTGTAGTACGACAGCAAGTAAAAATCCCCTTACTATGCTGCTAAAAATACTAGTACTATGTTAGAGATAAGTGTTTAAGCCACACAAAGTAACAAAAAAAAAAAAAAAGTCAATAAAATGTACATTTCTCTGTTTCTTGTGTTTTGGGAAATATTTGCAGAAGCCCAAATGCTTTTCTAGGTACATCTCAGACATTAAAGGGCAACTTATTACCGAAAGATGTTCTCTACATTCAAATAAAACCAGCAGACAAATGTGACTGAGAACTTATTCCCAATACAATTAGTAAGATACAGAAATAAGGACAAATTACAGATTTTTTCAATACTCAACTCTAATTTTCATCTTCATAAATTGCAGACCAACTTCCTGCTTGTGTGGGCTGGTAGTGGTTCTCCCTTAGATTACTATATACTCACATATACTCACTTAATCCTTTGGAGGCCAGAGGTGCCCTAGCTCTACCTCCTCTCTCATTAGTGTCTCCTTTAGGGAAGTGGGAGGTGTTCAGTATGTACCAGCAACATGTTCACTAGAAATTTTGAAAGATGTTTTTTTTTTTCCCCTGGAGGACCTTACAGCTTTTTTCCTCTGTATTTTTGTGAAAATATTTTTTATTTTATTTTGGCTTGTCTATTTTGACAGTTTTGGAAAACAAAACCAGCACTATTTTTAAACGTGGACTTGAATTAACGTATCTGCAGAACGGAATTAATTTCAGTGATTATTCCTTGGATATCATGTTTAAGGTCATCCTACCTGCAAAAAGGGAGAAGCGTATGACTACACAGCATAAATGCTGCAATTTCTTAGCAACCTCCAGTCAGCAGATAAGCTTACATCGCTTGTATTTCTGCAACATACTGCCCTCTTGTAGGTCAGTATATGGGGATATGATTGTAATTATCCCGCATCCTTCTCACCCACTTGGTAATAATTTCTTCCCTTTACTCCCTTTCTACTCTTGTCAGCAGATCTAGTCATAGACACACGCTACCTCCTTGTGACTACTTAATATTATTCCTACCTATTTTACAAAAGCATAATAATAATATTATGAGGAACATTACAAGAAATATTATTAGGTGGTTTAAGACCTCCCCGTTTGGCCAAATTTCAGCTATGAAATGAATTAAACCGGAGAGAGTGTCCCTTTGACGTTTTTACAGAAGCTTTTGCCATGAATCTGTCTCAGAAAATCACGCATGTAGAATTACTCTCTCAAATTTGATTTTGCTAGAAAGTTATTTGATATGTATTTTAAGCTGATGAGACCCAAAACCAATTGCCAGTTGGTTGATTTTTGGAGCTTCGTTTTAGCTGTGTTAGCTCCTGTTTATTAAATTTAAGATATGTATTTTTTTATTTTTAAACAGCACTTTGTAGTTTTTTCCATTGCTGGCAATTAATTTGTTCAGTGAAGAAAAAAGAATACTTTCATGTTTTGCTATGTTTTTTAATTCTCTGCTGATGTGTGATTAAGTATTCTCTTTCACACAGAACAAAGAGACTTGTTTCTCTGTTATTTTCTTCTCTTTTGTTTTAGTAAGTACAGATGAATCCATTTTATCTTAATTTGATATTTCTACTACAAATTAAACTGATGATTTGCTTTCTGAAGTTTTTTAAAGTGCATTTTTTTTCCCAGAGTTATAGATAAGATGAGAATTACATATTTTATGTAGAACTTTTTTGCCTGACTGTGATAAGTACTGTGAAAGAAAGGTTACTGCAGAAACTATAGACCTGAGTTTGATATCAAGGTCTAAGACTTAAGTCCAAAAGCACTTCAGAGTCCACAAGGACCTGCCAGTCACTTTACCTTACATATTTTCATTCAACCTTTACCAGAAGTCAAAGCTATTTTACAGAAAGGAAGGAACCACATAGTTAAATGACTGACTTTATGTTTAACATAGCAAAGCAAGAAAAAGCAGCTGGATATAGTTTAAATTAACAAAGATGAAACAGAGTTCTAATCCTGATCCCACACATCAAGATATGAAAATTCATATAAAATTGAATTTACAGTACTTAAAAATGATAGATGTCAATTTAATAAACGCTGAATAGATTTCAAGATACTGATTGTCATTATTTGAATTCAAGAATCTATAAAATAATTGCAGTAACTGAAGAACAGAAGAAATTAAGACTGAAAAAATCAGATGCAAGGCTATGGTCTGGTCTTACAAAAAGCAAAAGAAAGACAGTATCAGAGAGAAGGCATACTGATGCAAGGGTGATAAAATGGAAATCACATATCAAAAAGACACGATTATTTTTGGCAGCCTAGACCACAGACTGCATCCCCAAGCCCATGTTTATCTAGCTATTTTTATGGTATTTTGCTCCTCTTGTGAGTGAGGTATGGGGTAAAGGAGCGGGGCAGGGAGGAAGTATTTTAAGGAACAAAGTCTTTCTGGGAGCAGAAGAAGAACCATTTTATACATAGTTAAGATGCATGTTGGTCAAAAAAGGCTTAAAAATGACAAATGCTTATGCTAGATAGGTTCTGTATGGCAGACAAACCTTCCAGGATGAGGAGACAAACAGCTGCAATTGTGGCAATAGAATGTATGTTGCAAATGCCCTTGGAAACATGGCAAAACCACAACTGATTCCTACAAAATCCTCAAGATGCAATCCTTTATAATGACGGCAATTAACCAGAAGCAATTCTCAGTGACTGATAAAAGTAATTTGATGAAACACAATCTAATATAACTTTTAAAAAGCAAATTTGCATCACTGGATTTAATCAGCATCAACACAGTTTATTTTATAAAGCAAACTGTTGTAAAAGGCTAATACAGGTAGTCAAGTAGGGAATTAACTTTTCAGTATTTTTTATTCATTTCCTCTAACTGTATACAGAAATTAAGCTCTACGTAAAGCAAAATCTAGCAACCTATGTATCAAGGCATACTTTCCACTCACATCTGCGTACCTTCAATTACATTAGTTGGTCTCATTTTAAGAAAAGTACTAAATACCATACAGTTCCTACTTTGCTTAATCCTTACAACAATAATTTGGTTGAGTTTCAATTGGAAACCTGACTATTTTATTCTTCCATTTTAATAAGCTTTACAAATGGGAATCTGTTATGTCTAAACAGCCTGTTATTAAAATAAATAAATAAATAAAAATAGTATCTGAGGCTACGAGAAAGCATTGCTTCCATTAAAAGTGTGTTCAAAGGCTCTAGAAAACATTTAATAGGGATTGATGAAGTGATTCGTTCTCCTTCTGTTCCTCAGCCACTGGCTTTGTAACAGAGGTGAGCCCCTAGAGTAGAGGTCCATAGGACAGGTCACATACCTTGAATGCCACAACGTCCCTCTGTTGGGCATCTTAGGCCAGATGCTACACACACCATCTCTTTCAGAAAGTCTATGGCAATGCCAAAAACCCAGTTGCTACACAACCTCAGCATCCCTTCACACCAACAGAAGGAGGTGGGGTATAAGCTTGAAAAAGCCAGTGGTTTGGGGGAAAGACATGACAATTCCAGGCTTTCTCCTAAGTCATCATGAGTTGCTGGAGCACTCTGGCTCCGTGGTACCGCTGCCTGCTGGCCTGGGCTGAGGCGAACTTCTATCCCGTGTGCCAGTCACAGGCTGCTGGGTGAGCGGCAAGGAATCCTGTGACAAGTGGTTGGTCAGTGGATCACCACACACTAAAACAATGATTACTTTTGTTTCTCAGAGGAGCACCAGCCAGTGAGACGTCTCCAGCAAGAGGAATAGAGAGCACAGTATCATATGAAGCGACACAAGTGTTTGCCTCCCTCCCTCAGGTTGCAGAGGTGGTGAAGATGACACTGCTGGAGGTGTAAATTATTTAACTGCTAAGTAATTATATGAAAAGGGGACTATGACCTTTATTTTGCTAACTGTCTATTAGAAGAACTTCTCTAATTTTGACTGGGACAAATTAGACAATTTCCAGAAATAGTTCTTGACCTTGAGCATGCAAACCTTGAAGGCAACTATCACACAGCAAATAATTAACTAAGTGATATATTAGCAGATCATACTATAGCGTCCTTTAACAAGATGACATTCTACATATTCAAGCAGTGAATTCCTATTTTCCAAGTCTGAGTTCTGCACAGATAAAAGTGAACATTAATAAGGGAACAGAAACCAGAGGCTCAAGTATCTGAACCATGAAGAAGAGAATCATTTAAATTGTTTCAATCTTTTGTTTCTGGCACCATGCCGTCTAGTCGTATAAAGCTGTAACTGAAACCATGCAGTGTGTGTAGTGGGTTCATTACTGGTGCTGACTGAGGCGTCTCGTGTGCTAACCATGGTCTGATTTTTTGCATCCTTAGGGTCAAGAACTCTTCACCTACGTATCTGTTAGCACATAGGGGCTCTTATTCCTTCTAGGAAATTTAAACTATCTAATATTAAAAAGCCACAAATTGATTTCTGAGTCCAACTCCCAAGTGATACTGAATGGCATGTCTAAGCATCCGTAAAATAAATCATCTAGAAGATATTATATTCATAGACTTAAAATCTAACAACGGTTTAAATAATTGATTTGTAATACTTGGTGATATGATAAATACCCAGCTTACTGCAAATCCTTACTTGCTAAGTACTAGCTGTTAAGAACGCTTTCATTTTAGAATGAAGTACCTTGCCTAGAAATAATTAATATATGGTTTTAATATTAAGTATAATTTTAATTATGTCTGGAGGAGATACCATCTAAGAACCTCCTCTAATATGCCCTGAAATGAAACCCATATATTTTACACAACATATAAAAATAAAGTCTGATAATGATACTCTTTTTTAGAATTTAACACAATCATATCTATTTCATTAAACTTTACTCTTAGCTGAGAACTGCTACAGAATTAAACTTTCAGGAAATACAGGTGAAAAGTCTGTTACTGTTCAGAATAGTCCTTGTTCTCTAAAGTAAGGCATGGCCAAGCAAGGTGAAGCAACAGAAAAATGGGAAGATCCAGATCTCTGCAGTGCAAGAAAGCTGTAAATTTTGACCTGAGAACAGTGAGAGGTTTTCAGAACAAGTACTATACTTTCAGGCTTTAATCTTGCTTTTTTTTTTTTTTTTTCCAAAAGTATAAACAATAAAAATATTTCAAACTCTTAAACATTAGGCATTTATACTTATTTCACTTTCACATGACATATTCTGCTATCTATAGTAAAATTTTGTAACATTTTCTGTTCAAAACAAGAGAATTAAGTAAAAACATATGGTCAAAGGGCTGTCCTTATTCCCTCCCTAAAACGTTCTTAATCTTTAATATCAAATGGACTTGTCTTACCATGAAAATAAACTAAATCTATGGTGAATGCAAGAAGAAAAATCCAAATAAAAAGAAGACCACACTTTTAGTTTTACAGAAGTATCACAAGCTATTCTGAGGGGCAGGGTGGAAGATGTGTGTGGGGAAAGACGAATTCATAGATTACTTCAATTCTCTCCCGAGGTCAAGATTTCACCTTTCTCCTTTTGAAGAGCATTTGCCATTTCATTAGCCTATGAAGCCATAAGCACTTAACTTTCATATTTCAAGCTCTAATAATCCATGGCTGCCCTGGGAATTCATGGGAGGAAAATGTTAAGCGCTTCAACTTCGGAAGCAGTATCAGTAACATGAAGTATTTCAGCTTGTATTTATTTGTGGGTAAGAACCTGGGCTGTGTTGTCCGTGAAACTACTTTGGATATTAATGGCAGTAACTGCAATTCTTAAATAAAAACGTACTGTTCTTTTGCGCTATACAAGAGTTGATCATATTCACGTCTGTACATGTCTGACCAAGAAGCTGATGTAAGCACTGTCGTTTTGCTATTTATAGGTGCCAGTGTCCTCATAACAAGTAAAGACAGGAATATTTCCAAACTAAGATGGTGGCTTCAAAAAAAGTAAGCACCCATTTTATTTACACTAAATAAAAGCTAAGCTACAGCACACGATTAGTGTAACATTTAAAAAGATTCTGTGCAAACAGTCAGCAACTTGTAGATTGCCTCGGTGTGATCCATTTCCTTCTGTAACTTAGCAACATTAAGACTGTAACAAACAAAAATTAATTGTGCCAATGCTAATTTCCATATGTGATGCTCATCCAAGTGCACTGGAACCATTTACATTTTAACCTGCAACACACCCTACATCACATGCATATAATAATAAATTATTACAATGCAGCTCAGGGAAGCGTAGTGGTGTTGTGTCGCTTGTGAGCGAGAATTTCACTGTCTCAGTAACGTTGATTGTCAGTGGGAGCCAGTGCAGCTGAAGCAGATGTTTCATGTTGATAAGCAGAGACTGGAAAAGACATTTCTAAGCGACTTCTTTCTTTCTTTATTTTTTTTTTCCCCCCTTCATTTTCTCTACCATACTTGGCAATAATACTGATCTAGTACATTTGCCATGTGCAGCCACTCTGCTTAGCGCAGACTTCCTCATCTCTTTCCACAAACCCAAATTAGCATTAGTCATACTAAATCGCAAGCCTCCTCCTTTCAAAGCTCCTTCTCACTCCTCCAATCGGGAACTCTCTCCTCCTATCAGATAGGGGTATTTAACTTTCCTTTGGTTACCCTTTCTTTGGGATTTGAGAAGGAAAGACTCAGCCTATGTCAACAGTATTTATCAACACAGCTATAAAAATTCACATACAATGAGAATCTACAATCTAAAGCATACATTATCTTATTGCTAAGACATCTGAATTACAAAATGCAAATTTCAGTACAATTCTATAAAATTGTAATTATACCCTGCCATACTCACAGTATTTGTTAAATCCACCACAGCATGAACAGTCAAAACTAAAGACTAGCACTACAAGCCAGAACTAAGGTAATTGAAACCTCATTCTGAAACTAAGCAAAACAGGTAGGTTGGTACCCTGGATTTATAGATTAGTGTATACTGGATGAGTGAGATTCTCTGGAGGTCATCTAACCCAACTGCCCAGCCCAAAGCAGATCCAATAAAACCTGGCTGCTGGGGACCCTGCCCACTCAGGTTCTCAGTATCTCCAAGGATGGTGACTTGATACCCACTCTGGGCCCTTTTTCCAAATTTTGACCACGTTAAACAAAATTTATCCTCTATCAACTGAAATGTTCCGCGTTTCAACCTGTGTCTGTTGCACCTTGTCCCACAGCTATGCACCCTGAAGAACATGCTGGCCTGATCTTCTCTACACCCTTTAACTTGGCAGCTGTGGACAGCATGGTATGTCACAGAGGCCTGGGAAGGGGACCCATGCCAGCCCTGGGGTACTGGCCTGGTGCAAGAGACATTTGACAGCAAGAGTGGCCAGAAAAAGGTTAATCACTTACCCACCACCATCCCTAAAGAAATAACGCAGTCTATGCTGAAATGGTCTCAGATACATGCCTGCTTGTGGAGTCTCTTCTATCAGGCAGTAGCTTTCCCTCCTGCCCTTATGGCATGGCTCTGGATGCCCACACAGGTCACAGTTGCCCAGAATAGTGTAGTTCCAACACTTCCCTCTGTTTTTCTCAGACCATTCTTTAGATTTGGGAATAAACTCCTCCTCGTAGGTGACATCCCAAACATTTGTCCCCAAAGGACAAATTATTTTTTGAGTAACTCTGCAGTTTTCCTCTCCTTCCCCACATGAAGGGCCATGTTAGCTGTGTATCCCAAACTTTTGCAAGTGAACTGAGCTGTGCAGAGCCTGAATTTCAAGGGAAGGCAACCTTTCCCCTTACAAATTAGTTCATAAATTAGGTAACAGTTTACAAATAGAGAACTACATTGGAACGCATTCCAGAAGATGTGAACACAGCACTCAATCTCAATGCAACCTTGAGTTACAACAGTAAAAAATAAATGCATGGAAGTCTAACCATAAGATAAATTATACCTTCCTCAGTGATTAAAATATTTGAAGTAGAAAAAATAATAAAAATCTATAACACACACTCTGGAATTTATTGTCCTTTAAAAGCTCTATACTATTAGTTGCAATCACATCCCTACTAATTAAATATATATTAGGCTACAGAAATCAATGTAGTTAGAGAAAGTAAATCAAAGGCAGAATGTAGCTTACTGATTATAGTGAAAGCAGCTTGCTAAAACTGTAAGGGCTCCTAAATACTGTAAGGCTTTTCAAGATATTTCCTTATCATTAGGTTGCTAGTTTTGTGCAGTCAGAAAAGATTTAATATTTATTAAAATTTAGTTGCAGAAGAGTGTTAATACATAAAATTTTATGTTAAAAAGTACAATTTATTTAATTAATTGAATTACTAGGATAAAAATGGCAGATGTTAGAGGACATCAGGGACAAATTTTTAACACTAAGCTAAACGCTAGAAATTCTTTTCTACGAGCCATTCCCTAATTTGGTAACCTACACTGGCAAAAGCTTCAAGAGTAAGGCAGGTAAAAGGACGTTGTTATTTTAAATTTCCAGGTCTTCATCACTGTCATTGCAACCCAGCAGCTTTTTGTCAGTCATTGATCCTGGTAATATCTGCCAATCTTAAAATGGCAATGAGTAAAGACTAGCCATTCCAAAATTCTGCTTTGAAACCATGGTTTTGGGGAGATGTTGCCTTTTTATGCTATGCAGGGAAGAGGGAATCTGCTCTGGAATAACAGCACTGAGCAGAAGACAGCCCTGTGACAGAGATCTTTCTGGAAAAAGAGGAGAATCCACACAAATGGATTTATTTAGGCTGGTCACTGCACCTTAAAAATGACAATACAGGAAGGAACAGAGTAAAACACTTTGAAGCACCCACATGACTTGGCAATCTTCATTCTGGAAAGAGATCAATTTTAGTGGGAGGCTGAAATTCCTATCTGCATCTGATGGTATGTAAAAATCTCGCTGAAGTCCTGTGAAAATTTTGCCTTGATACGGACTATTAAATCTGAACCAGAAGGTGACTTTGATTTCATATCTCCTCATACAGTGTATTTAAAACATAAATATAAGTATATTTAGCTTACTATGTACATAAGAAAAAGAAAGTAACTGGATTTCTTTATTCTTGGATTAAAAACTGCAGCATTGTTACGACATCCTTGTCACAGATAAACACTTCTGTATGTATTGTTTGTGTTTTAAGTGGAAAGAATGGAAACCCAAACCAAACAAACCTCTAGCAATGAAAAACACCAGGAACATGGTGCTGCCTTACAGACCTGTGCCTGCAGGTATGAACGGGTATGTTGCATAACTTCATAATCATGCATAAAAAAGAAGTATCTTTCCATCTGGATATAAATGAATCATTTAAATACCATTAGGATTCTAAACTTGGTGATTTCTATATACACATAAAGTTTCTAATGTCCTTCCCTTCCTTTTCACCCATTACACCTTTGTAGTATTTATGACTGGTCAAACATTTACATTTGTTTGAATTAACTAATGGCTTAGGGTTTTGTGAAGGTCATCATCCTGGTTTACACACATGGCTGAATTACACATCTCCAGAGCTAAACGTGTTAGATATTAAATTTTGAGCTAAGCACCTTTTCTAGCAGTGTCGTGGTTTCAGCCAAATTTACCAAAACCTGAGTGACAGATGTCCCCCCCCTCCCCCCTTTTGGTCAGAGAGGAGAGGAAGGAGTTAAAGAGATTCAAGAGTTTAGAACAAACTAAACTACTTTAATGAAAATATAAGTAATAATAATAAAAAGGAAAATTAGGAAAAAGGGAGTATACAGTATATACAAAACCGTATCAAGCTCCCAGGATGACGACCACGTCACCAGCAGGCTTCAGGAAAAGTCCCAAACTGGACTCGGTGATTGACAGGAGCCGGATTCCAGATCTGGAGTCAGGAACGCTCGGATCAGGATCAAAGGCAGACGAACAGGCAAAGTCCTCCTTGGATGTCAGCCATCGAAGAAGGGGTGAAAAAGGGCGAAAAAAGGGGTTGACCTGTTGATCATTCAGCTTTTATGTGGGGCATGATGCGGATGGGATGGAATACCCCTGTTGGTCAGTCCTGGGTCACCTGTCCTGTCCGCTCCTCCTTGAAGGTGGGACCCTCCAACGGGCAAATGCTGAAAATTATCTGACCTTGGTTCTTCCAGCAATAAGTCTAAACAAGGGCCTCTCTGCAGACCATCCCTTGATATAATCAGGTCTTATCACTGTGAGACGGAACAGCTCTGAACAATGTGCTGTTAATTTCAGAGTTTAGCTAGTTTAGTTAGTTAGGCCTAGCTAAGAAAGTAAAACTGTAAAACAGAAAATTGGTTCGTTTTACCTCAAACCAGGACAAGCAGGGACTGCAAATCACCATCTCCAGCGATGCCTTCCTTCAACCTTGACATGCCGTAAATGTCAGACACCGTCACCCAGCCATCAAACCCACACACCCTTCTGAAGGTCACAGCTGTCACATTGTCCAGTCTCAGCTCAGATGTTCAGCACAGCAAACCCCTGCCCCCACCAGCGTCCTGTGTGAAGCTGGGCTACCCCTGCAGCCCTCCAGCACAGCCACACTAGCTCCTGACTCCCTCTCATTTCATGGCATGAGACACCCTCCTGAAGACAGGAGCCCACAAACCACACTGATCTGGCAGGCTTGTTGTTTCGCATCCATTACAGGGCATCTAATCCTACCCACAGAAAACCGGGCATATGAAAAAGATCCTGAGCATCCATTCAAACCAACAAATATTTCTAAAACTGCAGGACAGAACTAACATGTGAAATGCTCACCACCCAAGAAAGTACATCAGTATTACCTACATAATACTCAGTAAAGGCAGCTTCTATCTTCCCTCCTGTAGCAACTTTGCTACAGCTATTGCTGCCACAGCGCACTGACAACAAGACAAGAGAGGAGAGAATGAGAAGAAAAGAGAAAGAAGAAAGAAGAGCAAAAACTTAGCCAAACTTGCTTGGCTTCAATACTTGAAAGAGGAAGCAGCCATCTCCCATAACTACACTTGACTGCAACCCATCACAGAAGGAAAACACAACAGGCAAAGAAGCTGCAGCTGTTACTGGAAAAGATGTACGAAGAAATGCTGCCAAATTTATTTCCAAAAGTATCACAAACCTGAACATCCCAGGAACATGGAGTGTCTGCAATACGGCTTTATGTAAAGGAGGTGAGAAATGCCATTACATATGTTTATCTGCCTGCATGAAATAAAGGAAAGTGTAAATATTCATTCCCTCCTTCAAAAAAAATAATAAAAAAAAAAATCCCGCAACTTTTTAGTGACTACGGTGAGGCCAAGGGAATAAGTAGCAAGAGACCTTGCCTGGGAAGGCTGGCTCTCTTTAGGGAATCTTGTAGGGTGCTGGATGTTATGCTGACCTTTCATTTCAGAGCTCTTTTCAATGCCTTACTTGGCTGTAACTTATTAAATGCATAATGGAAATGCAGAGTCATATGAACATAGGTAAGAAGCCACAACAAAAAGCATTAGCTTATACAATTTATATGTGTGCCATCTGAATTGTTGCCATTTTAAGTATATCTAATAAAAATTAAGCAAATACAAGTTTCTCACAGCCTGAGGTCGCCAATGTACTGTGGGCAGAAGCAGATGCATGTTACAAAATATCCAAAGATTTACAAAGATCTGCTGCATAACTGTACTACAAAGTAAAGTTTAAACAATTTTTTTGTGATCAGAACCAGAGGGACTAACCTTTCACATATCAACCAGATGCAAGAATATTTTGTTAAATACAGAGTCACCCGGAATGACAGCACTTAGAGATGTAAAACAATGCTGTTCATCAAAGAGCAGCATTAAATCTGAACCCTTCAATCATGACTATTTAGCTCTCGACTTTGTTAGCTGCCTCATATAGCTTCTGAGCTGGTTCACTGGGCTGATGTTTGTTACACAAACTCATCTATCCGTGCACAGTCAGCTATTAAGGCAACTGCAACATTGAGGCAGGGTGATAGGTTCAATCATTTGTGGGCAAAAAGAATTTTTTTTAAGTTACATTGTTCTTTCTCTTCTCTAAAATGAACAGTAAAGGAAGCCGATGAGTTATTTCACCTTTGCCAGAAGCCTTAACCACTATCTGATACTAAAAGTCTACCTTGGAATCTGAAAAGCTGAAGGAAAAAATATATTCACATTATGCTGAATTCTCAAGGAATAAACAACGGCATTCATTTGGAGTCAGTCATCATTAACCTAAGACCATCAAATGCAAATATGATTCAATTGTTTTAACAATTACAGCTTTTCTTAATAAACATTTCCATGCCTTCTATAGATTACTTAATGAAATAAAATAAATTAAAAAAGGGAAGAAAAGGCAGCTCAGTTCCAGCTTAACAAACTTGATTATTAATAAAGTATAATGAAGCCAAAGCAGTGTTTCAAGTGGAGACGCATTTGTACAAAGGAAGCCTGAAGAAGACAAGACTCATACTCTGTGTACCCAGGACCATTAGCCATCCTTACACATGGTTGAACTCCAGCTCATCTAGTTTATCTTAAGAGCACTGCCCATCAATACCGAGATGCAGAATGCTTTCATCACTTAACCGCTCAAGATAAGTCTGTGGTTTCTGGATTACCACCTGTGTTGTCTGGCTATGCAGTGTGGAGACCAATTCTCACCTTTTTGGCATTGTAGGCTTTTACTACTGCAAGATGTTTCAACTCTGTTAATTGATACAGCTTGCCTGAGGTTGGCAGCTATGTGTCTGTGTGGATGTATTACATATGTATGTATGTAAATACCTTCTCTTTTCTCTCCTTATTCCCAGAGAGCGACTAGAAAGTTGCAATTGGAAATTCAATAAATAATCTGAGAAATACAGTAAGATTCATTTAATGAGTTAGTTGCATATAGACTAGTGCTGCAAAACAGCCTGCACAGTGTGTACACAGCTGAGTGAGGGGTAATAAAACCCAAGGACAGCATTCTCTGAAGCATTCAGCTCTGTCACTTGGAAGGGTGACACAGTAACTGACGATAAACAAACTCCAGAACATTTTACTTTATGGAAGTCAATTTAAAATCCTGAAATGTACAAGATTCTTGAGCCTTAAGAATATTAAAGTTTGCTTTGGTTTCAAAAGATTTGACTTCGATACCAGCAAAAGGTAATATGGTTAATAAATGGAAAAATACAGAGTTATTTTCAGTGTAGAATCTTCTAGAAGAGGAAATCTTAGCAGAATTGCTACCTCTGGTTGGAAGGCATCAGCCATGGCCTAAGAAGGGAACAATACTTCACAAGCAAGAAAGGAAGTCATAGCAAACAGAGTGGCTTTTCCCACTGTACCTACCTTATCCCAGAGTTAACTTCTGGAATTAATTGAACTAAATTAGCCAGGTTTCTATGTAATACCAAAAAAAAGGGAAAAAAAAAGGGGGGGGCGGAGATAAAAGAGATAGCAGGGGGGTTGAAATGAAGCTGTAATATTTAATCAGTATTAAGACTGAGTTGGGAGCCAATCAATGCTCAATAAATTCCTTTTGGTGGCAAACTATTTAAGTTACAGGCTATTAAAGGATTTCTCTCCTCTAACGAATTGATGTCTCACAGCTGTAGAGAATTTCTGCAGTGTTTTACTTAAAAATTCAATTAACCCTTTAGTGAATGAAACAGTAATTTGTTCTACTGTTCTGACAGGCAAAAGTGTTATAGACTTAACTAACACATATAATAGATGCATTTTTAAATTATAAGAACTTTCCTTTTAATTTTATTTTGGGAATTGATCACTTTTTCCCCCATTTTGCCTAATATCACATCAGTGGTGCTGATGAGTTGGTATTAACTTCAGCTGAAGAAATCAAAACAAAATAAGAAGCCCAAACATTTGCATGGGTCCTTCTAATAGACTGGCAAATAAATTGAATACTAATAAGTATGTTTAGCACAGATTATTTAGTCCATGTCCATGAAGTGTAAAACATGCAAAAACCCCAATATAGGCAGGTTTTTTTTGTGTAAATGGATTAAGAAATAAGGACTCTCCTACACAAAATATGAGGGAGGCTACATAACCTTTTAGAAGGTTTTAAGGACCTTCTTACTGCTTGCTATCACGTCTTTTAGCCTCTGTCCACAACTTCATTCATTTGAATGAAGCTACTTTTGATTTACAGCAAGGTAATCACACTCTGTGTGAAAATTTAAATCAACTCTGATGGTTTAACAGAAAAAAAAAAAAAAAAAAAGTCAAACTTTCAAATCCGGCCTTTCACTTTGGGACATCAACTACATACATATGTGATGGCTGGATCTGAAAACGTGTATTAGCATATGCATGAAAAGCGGCCAGGTACCACAGTGATATAAGAACGCCCAGCACTATACCCTACAGATTCATCAAAACATGACTGGCAGACTGGATTATTCAAAAAAGAAGTGGAATGCCCCCCAAAAGGTATTATTTGGTTTTTTTTGTTTTTTTTTTTAGACTACTATGAGACCAACCCATCACACAGATGCATCACACAGGGTTTGCATCACGCAGAGCTCTATATCAGTGGTAGGGTCAGAAATCTTTGCAACCAGCACCCTAAAATCCAAACAAACACCAACCTCCTCCAAAAAATAACTGAAGAAAGCCTTTCAAGATTTCAAGATGTTAAGTGAACATTAATCCAGTTAGAATTAAATGCATTCCTAGTGAGAGCAAGAGTTTTGCACTCCTGTGAGATAAGAGTACAGCATTGTCACTGATTTCTTGCCCCAGTTCTCTGGGGGCTACATCCCCGAGAGTGCAGAGTGGACACATAATTCCTGCTGCTTTTTCCTACTCATGAGCAACAGTGATCACCATAGCCAGTTCTCTTTGGTTGCCCCAAAACACATAGTGAGCAATTCAAAGGCTCCTGTTTAACTAAAAAATTCACATTTGCACTAATAAAGATATACCTTATTTTCAAGAAAAAAAGAACAGCAATGAAAAGCTGCGTTGTTTTTAAGCTGTAATTCTATTTCTATAATTTTATGTGGTTAACCTACATGGTAATAAAATAACCTTGTTTTCTTTGAAGCACATCTGCCTGTTCTTCACTTTGTTTTACAGGAAAAAAAAAAAAAAAAAACAAACACAAAAGATTGTCTTAATGGCCATGCTTGGATTAACCATTTTTTAAAATAAAACAAAAATCTCTAAGCCTTTGCCTGTAGATGTGATTAAACGTTCCAAAAGATGGTAGAATTAACAAAACTAAAAATGTATAGTAATGCCAGATGCTGCAGCCCAGTTGTTGTTGACTATTAAAAAAAAAGTAAATTTGAACACATCCTGAGAGTATGATGCTCCCTTACAACTCCTATGTTTCTTACAGAGTTCCAGCTGGGAAATTATAACCAGAAGACATCTGTCTTTATATCTTCTATTCCAAAAACCCATAAAGGACAAGCATTTTATCAGACTGGTGAGAGCTTTCTGTTGAAAATATAATTTCTCAGATGATCAATTATCTATCCAATGAGACAGTTTTTTTAAATAAATCCATCTTTTCAGAAAAGGGAATGACAACTCCCAAGCCTCCCACAAATATCCTAATCAGCTTCCTACAGTCATACATGCTCTGTGAAGCAAAAGCCTGATTGGGTCTCCTTGTAATTGTGAGCCTAACTTCATCTAATAGCTCTTGCTAAGTAATAAGCTTACCAGATATCACATGAAAATTATAGCACCAAGTTGAATACACACTTTGTACTGCTCCCGAATGAATATGAATGCCTGTTTAACTTTACTTAGCACTTGATCCTGATTCCATTCAGCTCACAGAAGAAAAACAGTCCTTGATACTAATGCAGCAGAATCAAGTTGGTAGGCATGTAACCCACTCAGTTTCTGCAGAGTACTCACTTAAGAGTATTTAATTCTAGATAAATGGATGTCTATGCACTCCTAGAACTGGGTTTAAATATTTTAAATTCAGCTGCCAAATATCACATGGTGAGACATCCCCTCCTTCTGATCCAGCTGTCATAGAACTGTTGACAGGCTTGAGTCAAGGCAAGTGGATCACTACGTACTGAGGTGTCTAGGACCTTCCCCCGCAATCACCATGCTGAAGACAGTGGACAGTCTGTACAATGCCAGGGAACATAAAGCAGCACGAATTAAGAACTTTATGAATGAGATAGTGACCTCTAAATCATCTCCAGCCATTCCTTCCACCCTAGAATGTTCTATGGTTCCCTAACAAAGACTTAAGCTCAGGACAGCATTTGTCTTTTAAAACAAACAAACAGATCTAGATAGCTACTAGTATGAGCCACAAAAAAAAAAAAAGAACTGGTAGCTCAAGAGAACCTTAAAAAGCTAGAATAGAACCATGCATTTTGAAATCTGATTTGTTTTAGTTATGCGGTCCCCTGCATAAGTCTCTGTGAAGTCACAGGTACATACATTTTTTACACTTTCACTGGAGATGTGAAAATTCAGCAATGGACTTAATTCTGCTGTGTCATGAGTTGCCTACCTGTTCCCCTCCTCAGTTAAAACTGCAGACACAGGTCAGGGAAACTCACAAGTTAAAAGGCTTTTGATGATCATTTTAGCTATAAAATTCAACAGAAAAGTACCTTTTTTTTTTTTTTTTAAATACGATTCCCTTCAAAATCCTCCAGATGTTTTTATTAAATAGAAATCTTGCTAAACGTCACAGTCAGATGTTAGATACTTGTACCCTATCAGTAATATAACTTTCAACAAACAGCAAAGTCAACCAATTGCTTCTTTGTTCCACTTCCTCAAAACAGATGAAAAAAAAGTATTGCAGTGGTAAGCACAAAAAAAGAGAAGCATTTGAATTTTAACTGGAACTAGTAAGGTCAAAATAATCTGTGCTTATGCAGCCAAGTCTAGCAACACAGGGTATGAAACGACATTGGGTGAGTATTCCGAGAGTTAATAAACACCAAGGGGGACACAAATAAATTTATGTTGATATTTTGATGGAGAATTTGAAAGAGATTAGGTTCATGGCAGGCTGCTGAGGGAACCATGACTAAGATAAGAAGTATGAGAGATGAGACTTCATTTCCGAGAATTACTTAGAAAATAAATAAATAAGCAGCCACGGAAGTTTTGATGAGTGGTGTATGGTGACTTATACCTGGCTTGCAACCCTTGGGGAAGAGTTAAAAAAGAGAGTCCAAGAAATAATGGATTTCCAAGCAAAAATTAGATATAGTGAAAAGAAGAGAATAGCAAATACAAAGGTGGGGGGAGGGGGGAGCAGGGTGTGGAAATGAAAACAAGATGATTGCAGCAAACTACAGAAAAGCAGCAAATCACAAATAACACATTTAAACCACCACAAAGATAGATTCATTGAAGTCCTTGGTATCTAAATGTCATTGTTCTATTTTTAGGTGTCTGGTATTTAACACAAAATATGACCTGTACTAATTGATATTTAACTACTGTATTCAATTTGTAAACACGATATAAAGGAAGAGACAAGATGAATGCTTTATAGACATTAAGAAGACAGTGTAGGCAAGGACAGTGATGAAAATTGGAAGGGTCTAGTTTACATCCTCTGAGATAACATACTGTACACATCAGTCCCTCGCTGTCTGTCTCACTAATTTGCATGAGCACTATAATTGACAGCTTGTTAACAGCTTATTAGGGACTCTGAAACCCTGTAAGAAACACCACACACAAAACAACAGACTGGACAGACTCTAGTCATAAATTCTGTTTTAACAATCCCAACTGAAACCCGCAGGTCAAAAACTGCATCTTGACTGCTTAAGAAATCACTATGATTGGGGTGGGGCAAGAAAATCAGCAGATACAGGAGTAAGAATCTAAGAACAGCCACGCCAGGTCAGACATGCGGTCTGTCCAGACTAGCTTCTCGTCCCCAACAGCAGCGAGCACAGTGATAGCTCCCACACTCTCTCTCAGCCTCGAGCAATCTGCAGCTCTGGGACTACCAGAGCCAGGAGTGGTGTTTCATGTTTAATAGCCACTGACAGATTTTCTTCTGCTATGAATCTCTCTAAATGCATTTTGAGCCCCTGTAAAGTTTGAGCACAATTAAATGGTTTAAAATATCTTGCTACTGCCAGTCTTTCTGTAGATATTATCCAAATGCTCATTTTTTTGAGGCAAGTTAAATAAACAAACAAATTAATACAGAAGCTGCATCTCTTATTTTTGTGCATTTCTAAGTTTAATGTAGTTACACCATGGCCTTACTGCAGCCTACGATGGAAAATATCTATTAGCATGAATCGCAACATATCACATGAAAGACAATAACAGCAACATAACACATAGAGAAAGCTATTTGTATTTTCTGGTGAGGGAGTACATAGCTACTGAATGTTGTCCTTACTTATCTTAGGATGAAAGCCTTATTATAAGCTCATTTCAGTTGAACAAATCTCTCTGGGCTCCCTGCTGAGCAAGGCATTTAAACTTTAAAGCTAAAGGCATTCATTTTCCTTTGCTGACTGTGAAAACCTTACTGCACAAGCTCCACGATGCACATGGAAGCTTTTAGATCGTTCAGTAGCAGAATGCATTAAAGCATTTAGCTGCTTACTGCGTTTCTCTGCAGTGAACGGACATCAAAGGCATTCATTTCCACGGGTAGCAAGAGTGGACTCTTCAGTCCAACTGTCGTCCCGCTCAGGTTTAAGTGCTCTTTAGATTCCAAATACAGAATACAGTGACGAAATATTCTGGGCAGTATTTTTCAGATCATTCTGACTTGCTGTTATTTCTGAGGAGTATTTAGCATAGTGGTCCAGGCACTGGAGAGCTGAGAGGCCCTTCTCCAGGTCAAGGCACATTATATCCACCAATACGGAAAAGCTGCACATTACAGAACCACAGCCTCCTATTTCTCACTGTTCAAGTTCCTAACAGCTTCTACAAGGAAAGCTTTTTTTGTTTTATTTTTAAACAAAATGATCTTTTGCTTATTCCAGCTGGTGATCTCTGTCAAACACAAATATTCAAAAGCCTGACTACACACTACAAAAGGGACTGAGCACTTTTTCTATACACTCTTATAAGCAAGATCTTCAATGCTTATCTTCTTATGTATCGAGTGGCTCAGAGATCAGAGTTGAAGTTTAATCACTCCAGTTCATCCAAGCGTAACACGTCCCCAGATCAAACACCCAAATCACAAAAAGTCCCTGCTACATACAGCAAGGCAAAACCAAAATAAAATTATTTTCATCTCGTGTATCTCTTCAGTTTCACTTAACTTAAATGTTGGGTCTAGTCCTACATTCATTGACACTCGCTGAAATCAACAGAAGTTTGCTTTATTTCACAAGGGCAGCTTTTGATCATCTTTTCTCAGAAGAAGCTTCTTCCCTTGTAATACCAAAAAGTCTTTTCAAATAATGCTGCTGTAAATATGGCAAAAAAAACCAACTCAAAAGAAATATCGTGCTGTCTGTTATAATTTATGGGAGAGGGTTCGTTGTTTAGGCTTTTTTTTTTTAAACATATTCACAGCTGACTGTTGAAAATAAGCATGAGAGTAACTTAATCCTAATTGTTAACAGTACACAGATGGGAAAGATTAGGAAATGACTGCATGAGCACGGCGTTCATTACCTGGACTGCGTGCAGGTAGCAAGACAGAGTTCACAACGCTGCAGGAATAAAGCATGAGACCAAGACAAAAATCTCACTGAAACATGGACTGACTGACATCTGAAGAGCTAAATGGATGCAACAATTATGGAAACACTAGCTTAACAGATTATATTTTTTCATATTTCTCTATTGCAAAGGTATAGGCAAAACTAAAGTAAAACACCAGCAACCACCACTGATATTATTAGGTCACAGCTTCAGGCAAGATCCTGTCCTGGTCAGTCCAAAAGAATACACAGCCCTAGGAACTCATTTTCTTAGTTGACAAATATTTTATTGTCGTTTGCAAAAATATTTATGTACGCTATTAACTTAAAATGTATGAGTATTGGAGCTATTTTGACATTAAAGTCAAGGGACTATTTGCTTAAACTAAAGAGCTGTATAAATAGTTTTCTCAATTAAAAAGTATTAATAGTAGCATTTAGCACTTTACTAATATTAAGACTTCTACCAGTAAAATAAAAAAATAGTTGCCAGTTTGTGTTACTGAAAACTCCGGTGGGGACATTATTTTTATTACTATATTATTCTACATGTGTTTCTAAATGTGTTAACTTTGAAAAAAATATTATTTATCACTCAAACACAAGATTTTAAATGTATCTAAAAATTAAATGAAGACAGAAACTCTTAAGCAGAAGAGACAACTAATTCTTCATTTAAAAAAAAATGAAGAATGGGCTTCCAGTGAGGTAAAAAAAGACTCAAACTAAACAATAAGAAGAACTTTCTCATGACAAAGACAGCAAAACAGAGGAGCAGATGACTAGAAGTGGCTAGGTCTTCATTGCACATATCAATGACCTTACCTATGGACTAAGTTATTTTTAGAGGTCTGCTTCGGACTACAGCTATCAAAATGTTTTTCTGATGTTAAAATTAGAATGTGATATTATTTTATCGAAATTAAAAGTTATATTTGTTCTTAAAGCTGCCTAACAACATTCATGCAGAAGAATCTCCTGGAGCCGACAAGAAAACAAAAGCAGTTCTGCTGCCTAAGTGCCACAGAACAAATACAGAAGTCTGAAGAATCATCTCCAGCACCTATGCAACAGGAAGAGATCCCGGGGGGATCAAAAATTATGCAGTAGTTACCTATAAAATTAAGGATTCTTTTTACAGCTCATCATGTAACTACTAAAAAGATAACAGACTATTTCATGTTTTTCCTTTTCTTTACCATACTTATAACTGACATAACCAATATTAACAAAAGCGTCTTAACACTCCACAAAGCTCAACAAGAATTTCAGTCTCACGTTCAGCAAACATGATATATCCATAGTACAACTAATATATCATTTATTAAACTCAGACAAAGAATGAGTTAACTATACAATCTGCTGTCTTCTGGTGTAGTCTGCTTGCTTTTATATTCAGGCTCTGGCTGTTACTACTTGGAAAATATACGTGTAGAATTGGCTTTAATGATTAAGAACATTACAGGGAGAGCCAACCCACAATATGGTAAATGTTAAAGTGGCAAGATTTTAAATTTAAATTCCAAGTGTCCAGCAACTAAGCAGGGCAAGCTGAAAAGAGTGGGAATTGCTACAACGTTGGCCGCAAGTCAATTTTTACATGCTGATTACCTACTGTGACTACTAGCAATTTTGATGGTGTCTGGCAATCTTTATTTTACTTACACATATTTGCATAAAGGCAAAATAAGACATTTTAAATAACCTCAAATCAGTTGTAAGAATAAAAACCAGCTGTATTTACTGTCCTCCTAAAAAGGCCCTGCTGCAGTACCAAAATTTGTAGTGCTCTATAACCACTGAAATTGTGATACAAGATTGCATTCACTTTTATCTTACCCTAAGTAATACTATTTTCTACATCTGTAAAGGAACTGCACTATCATACACCACGCACTATCATATCATAATCTATTTAAAAGAACTGGCACAGCTACAATAAAAGTCATCCTTTTCTGTAGCTTGTTCTTTGCAAATCGCCCAAATGCTAGCAGTTGAAGAGAGCCTTTGATTTCTTTTCATGTTGGCACTGTAAACCCCCTCTTGTTCCATACACACATATCCCTCAACTTCTGTCAAAAGCAAGAACAAATTCCTAACCAAAACTGAAAAGTCCTTGGCTTTTCAAATGACTATAAATTGCGTGGCTAAGTGCATATGGCCACAGGGCTGTCACAGTTACTTTTCTTGACAATTCATCATAGCATACTAATTCTGTAATATCATTACTGTGTCTCTTCTCACTGTACTGATCCAGCCAGTTAATTTAATCAACTAATAATAGATTCAGAAATGGATGCAAAGGACCCTAGCACTTCAAATTATATTACTGGAGATGCACAGCAGTGAAAGCAACGTATTCTGTACTTGCCATTAAATATAAACCCACTAAGTTACATTCTTCTAGTAAGTTGGAGATTTTCCTTTAAAAGGAAAAGAAAAAATATTTGTAAAAATTCAGGAAAGGTCTTTTTCAACAAGATTAAAAAAGCAGTTTATTTCACACAAAGCATAACTTACAATTACATTGGATTAATTTGAAGAAAAAATTATAACAATTTAATCAATTATCATAATTACTGCAGTTAAGTTTCAAAGTTAAAAAAAAACACTGCAGGAAAGAAATATGTATCGGTAGTGGAAGCAAAAGGTGTATGATTAACTGCAAAGTGAGCCATTCAAAAACAGACAATTAATTTTATTAAATTTTAATCGTCCACCGCCACAGTGGACGTACTTCATATGAGAATTCTAAGGTACACATAGATGTGTGCGTGCGTGCGCAAGTGTACCAAGTAGACACACGTGTACGTTCAAAGTAGCTGTACCCTTCATAACCAACCTAGGTTTTTGCTGTTTCTGGCAGATGAGGATCAGAGCTCTCATTCAGGGTCGTGTGATGGAGGGTAGCACCGACTGCAACTGGGGTTGCTCCCCAGTCCTGGCAGCAACTGGGAATCGCGCTCACCTGGAGCCACTGGTTCAGCTACTTTAGTCCCACATTTGCACTATTGGAGCGTTAAAGAGGGCAAGGATCCCTCTCTGGGTATGGTGTGCTGTGAGGAAATCATGTTCAACAGACCTGATTTCAACCTCCACGTAGAATTTTCTACTTAAGATTAAATCTACATGAATTGCCAATGTCAACCCAATTAATCTTTTAGGGATATTAGACTAAAGTCAATGAATCTCTTCACTTGCCGAGGCATTTTGTGTATTGGGGCCTAAAACAAGGCAAAAGTGTTTTTCCTGATGTAAACAGAGATCATTTTGGCAAAACTCAGTGAGCAGGGGTGACAGAGATTTATAGACTTACTCACTAGCCATGATTCAGGAAGGCAAACATTTAACATTTGAAAAGCGATTAGAGGCCTCCAAAACGCAATGAATCTTCTGTACTTGCCAAAGCACTCTCCCTGAAATGAGGGTGTCTGGATTCAGGCTTACATTAAGGCCAGACTAAATACATATTTCTGAAAACACTTTATGCAGCCATCACTGGGTACTCTCTCTTTAAGGTGTCCAACGTCACTTGTTAATAAGCGTGATTCAAATTATGCCTACCTAGTCTAAAAGCAAGGCATCTGCTTGAGTACCGTAATCTAACAAAACAAATAATTTTCCTTTCATCAATATACAACAGCTTTGTTCATTACTGGGAAACGTTAGGTGCTGAAGTATTGAGTGCTATGCATTTTACGCTTAAATCAATGTACTGTCTTGCAGTTATGCCACCTAATGTGTTTTTAAGCCATGTGCTACAGAAATCAATGTGGTTCTTATTTGATATTCACTGTTAAGTTCAGCCTCATAAATTTAGAATTGCACTCTGTTATTTTGATGGTTATGTATTAACCATGTCCTGTAAGTTTTATGATTTTATATTCAGATGTGCAGTAAATCACACCAGTTATACACAAATGGCATACAGTGGCTTATTTTTACTGTCCATTCTGCAAGAGAAAGAAAAGGATGATTCATTTGACCTATCGGGGAAGAAAAACACAGTATATCAGATAAATTTCAGAAGGTGTATCAGTAAGAAAATTAGGCTCCATAAAATTTAACTGAGTCTTTTCTGAGACAAACTGATTTGCAGCAGATAAATGTGTTGGATGTACTTTGTCTTACCAATATTTCACACTGGAACAGGCACAGAAGAGTTGATCATTCTTTGATAATGGAAAAAAAAATCTTACTTTGTTACTGTTTTGAAGTATTGAAATAAATGAAATAAACAAGCAGCCAGAAAACCAGTACTCTGCAAGGTATGCTTTTTTTTTTTTTTTTGGTAAGTGGAAATTTTACTTTCCTTCCAATTTGCAATTTAATTTCTTGCATTTCTTCCACAGGTTCCTTGACCACATGGCAATACAATGTTTTTGTTTGCTTCGGTAAGTATGGTTTCTCCTCAGCATTTCACATCGTAATTTTTCATACAGTGGTCATGTCACTGTTTATTCAATATCTTTCAAAACGATTGTCATCTAATTTTAATGTGAGAATTTAATTTGAGAATAGTTTTTCTCTTCACCGTTGTACTGGAATTTTCTCACTTTTCCACTTCTGACTCTCTCCCCATCCCATTTGTGAGCAGCTCATTCCCCAGACAGGTACAGAACAGGCTCATGTACCACTGAACTGACCAGCACCACCAGATTTTCCCAGACTGGCAAACTTCCAGATTGAATGACAAGCCAGCAGCGAGACAGTGTAATGCCCTTAGTGACAGAGGACACTACAGTGACACCAGACTTACTATATTATTTTCCACTTTCTCAAGTGAAATGCTGAAACGAAATTTCCCTTTCATTTTCCAAGAGCTGTTAAAGACTGAAAAGACCATTCAACATCATTGTGTGCAGCACTGTAATATTTTTATTTAATGTCACTATAGCTTGAAAACTAAATGGATAAGAATCCCAGGAAAGACTGTGTGTTTCTCCTGATAGTAATTCAAATGATAGAAAATAATCTGGCAGTATCTACAGTGTTACCTAGGAGAGAGAAAAGAAAGCTTGTCTTTAAAACTGGTAATGCACACACTGGGTATTTGCATGCATTCCTATCTAATCGTAACTCAACAGTTCATCGCCTCAGCAGAATAAAAAAGTGTTACTTTATGCCATCCCCATGGGCTGAAGTGTCCTGACTCTGGGGGAGGAATTGTTGGACTCATCTGCCCACAGTTTACCTTGTCAAAGTTTCTTGGAGTTAAGCCCGACTTGAGTTGTCTGAATTCCATGTAAGATCTATATTCCAGTGCAGGCTGCACTTTACTTAAACAGTCATGAAACCAAAAACATAAATGAACCGCGGAATGTAGGAAATGAGGCATCGCCAAACACCCGCATGTGGTTGTGTCTGGCCTAGCCCAGGGAAGCAAGCCTGCCTCACCAGGCCTCATGCTTCGCACCCGCTTGGCTTCACTCTTGAACCTTTTTTCATTAGTTGCTTTTGCTAAGAAATACAGAAAGACTGCATAGGTCTAATTTGGGTGAGTTAAGAATCACAAATAAGGCCGCTTTTAGGTGGCCTTTTTAGAGGAAAGCAATGCAAATTTATTCTGTTTTTGCCTGTGTGGCCTTTGCCTATGCGCTGGGCTAAGCACTGTGGACCAGTCCTGACACAATGAGTTCTTTCAGCACAACTTCTACCAACTTGAACTGCAAACATCCTACACCAGCAGATTCATTATTAAGGCTATTCTGAATTCATTGCAAACCTAAAATACAGGTTCTTTCTAAGCACATTTAAAATACGCTGTGGCATTTGATTTTTTGTACTTCTGCTAGCAAACTATCATCATCTGGTGCTAGGAATTAAAAGCAAATTCCCCTGGGGACGGGATCTGTCTGTTCTAGAAGCTGAATCAATGCAGAGAGCTCTGTAGTTTTGGAAGGCCACGGGTCCTTCTTTTCCTTTTGGAACAGTCATCAGAGAAACAAAACCAACAACTTTTAAGAAATTATGAATGATGGATAAGAAATACAAACAGACTCAAACCAGCTGCTGTGCAGTTCACTATCTGTGCAGTGTATTTGCATCCTTTTACAGTATTTCTTTCTAAAACACAATCATATGCGGGTAAGCAAAACTAGGTACTCTTATCTTCCAATTTTTACTATAATCCTGAGTCCTGATTTTCTCTGCACAAACCACATACAGATTTATATTTTGACAGTGGGAAGTGGGAAATATTTAAAGTTAAAGGGAAGGAAAAAAGAAAGCGTGCTACCAAGTACGTTACATAATAATTATCCTTCTCTAAATGACAAGTGGTTTTATTAATTGTACCTGGTACGTTGAAGGAGTTCACTGCCACAGTCACTTATGGAAAGGATTCCCTAGAAATGAAGCAACTTGTTGGTTGACTAAAGCCCACATCATAAGGATGGGGAGAGGCTTCCTTTGAACAACAACGTCATTCTGTGTTAACAGCTAAGGCCAACGTCCAGCAAAAAGCCATTTCATAGAGACACAGAAATGAGAGAGAGGGCAAGGGAAGGAAGACAGAAATATCAGTTATTAGAAACATTAACCTACAGGGTCCATTTTCACAAATTCCCTCAGCACAAAAGTTTCTGTGCAGGTTTCACAGATGAATCAATAGCCCCTGTTTTAACAACCCATGGGGAGATGTAAAGGCAGCAGACTCTTGGAGGATAAAAAGAAGACATGTAAACATGTGCAGCATGTTTACAATTTTGCTATACTGGCAGGGAAAAAAAACCAACAACCACCAAAGAGACGCAACAAAAAAAATCACCCCTTTCCAAACCCCAAACTTTGCTGAGAGACCTAGCCCTTGGAAAACCAAGAAACCAAACTTGCTAGGGAAAGGTAGGATTAGAACAGATCAATGTGGTGACTTTCACAGAGCAAAGGAATATAGATCAGACTGCACAGAACAGTGAATAGAAATGACTGCTCCACACTCCCACTCTGGATCACACCTGCCCAGGCTTTGCACCTGAGAAGAATTGGGGAAAAATGCAATCAAGGAATACACTCTGTTGCTACAAAGGCAGAGCAGGAGGATGCTCAGAGAAGCGCATGCCAGGTATTCCCATATCATTTTCCCTGAAGGAGGAAAGGAGAAACCCCTCTGCTGCCACCGGACTCTTCACATCACACTGTGCCTCAGTTCTAGCACCACTGTGCAAAGGAGCCCTGGTTGATGCCGGAATCCTTACACAAGGATGCCGTTTCAACACTTGGGCTTTTGTATATGACGTTAATTTATATATCCAAAGTCATTAAAACTTGCTTCTGCTATACATACCAATGCATTACATCCATCTTTTTAATCACTGCTTCTCACTGGGAGAGCACTGTGCTTTAAAATCTGCAATGCATTTTTTCTGAAATGTTTTTCTTGCCTACCATGGGAAAAGATCTTCCAGCAGCCATTAGCTACAGCCATTTTCACATCTCATTTTAACAAGCTATAAAAGCAGAACAACATGCCAATTACATGAAATAACTAAAATGAGTGGGTACAAGATGGCTAAGAAAACCTCTTGCACTGCATATATTTGTTACAGAGTGTATTAGGGTTTCACTAATGCATTTATAATCCTTCAGAACAGTCTGGCACATCTGCATCTTCAGTACAACAGAACACCAAAAAGATGATACAATCCTCAGAGAATTTCTATTTGAAATAATTTTAGATCTGTTTTGTGTATACTGAGGAAGCTGCCAGTCAATCTGATCTTCAAACATGCTGAACTCCACAGAGGGAACTCTGGTAAACCGCAGACTGTTCACCTAAATGCATTTATTTTAGCAACATGAAAACTGGTTGCTGCATTTGGTTAATAATATGTTGTACATTTGGAACTTTGTTAAATACCGTAATTGTGTAGCAGAGAATAAGGCAGTTAATTTACACAAAAGGACACAGAGGTGAATTTTATGTCTACATCTCAGAACAAAATAAGTAAATTCACTGAACATATGGCTTATTAAATTTAATAGTTCTTTTCCAAGATTATTCTGATTGCCATGTTTTGAAAGATAGGATTTAAAAAAAATTTCTTTTGGATATTTGCTGTTAAGCAGATATGCCATCTGTCTCCCCAAATGAAAAGAAACTCAAGACTTTGATTACTATTTTCCTAACCAAGATTTAGGGTAATGTATTTCTAGTACACTGATTAACTAGATCTGACATCACATCTTGGACCTGTTTATAATTCTTTTTCAAAGAACTACCCACATACATGCACAAACATACTACATGATCTACGATGAGAGAAACATAAGGAAGCTCCACCACCTCTTGCATCACTTTCAAGCAGTATTGGTGAAACTGTGTTACTCAAATAGGTATCTTGTATAGGCATCTTGTATTTTCACTCAAGTATTAAGGTGACAGATGTCTAAAGCATAGCACTCCAAAGTGGACTTAGAATTTCCATCATAAAATGCTCACCTTAAAAAAGAAAATAAGAAAAAAGGAAGCCACTCAGAAATCTCATTGTAAAAATATATATTACAAATAAGATGCTGGACTGAGCAGATCACACAAATTCCGCACATCAAGGGAAAAAGTGTAAACCTGACAGTATGCCAAATTTGTGTAATTTGCATATCTTATACTTTAAATCCTCAGAAGTCCAATTCATTTTTCCTGTCTGGTTATTTTCTAGGGAAATCTCTTCCGCTAGTAGCCTTCGAGCCAACACAGACAGTAACTCACCTGTGTCTGAACCAAAACAATTCTTTCATTCCCACTGATAAACATATAGATTAAGCATCTACTTCTTAAGTCACCCTGTATCTCTTTCAAATCCAGTGTGAAGTGGGAGAGAAGCCCAGGAGCAGTGATCAATGTCCTATTGGCCCCCATCAGTGCCAGGGCCAGTCAGACAAGACAGCCATGGCTACCACAGAAATACTCCACGTTTTGGGCCTGACTTGGAAGGCGAGTATCACTGTTTATTGAAATCACATGAAGCTTCAGTTGGGACTCCAGAACATATTACGTTCAGCACTTTATAACACAGCTGAACAACAATAAATCCTATATGTAGTTGGATGGTGGAAATTTCCTCACGGCAGAGAACCAAGTGTCAAAACCCCCAAAATAAATAAAAAACAGGTTTCTTCACCCAAGTCCTATGTATACTATGGAACTGGTTTATTGCTACAACACTTCTCTGTTGTTTTAATAGCCATATTTATCAAAGTATTAATCAAAGCAGCTCTTGAACCAGAGCTTAACTTCTAACCCACATCCCCTCAAGCACTGAAAGGTCCACATGGCTCTGCCCTCCAAGCCCCTTGTTGCCATCCTGTGGCAGGGTAGTGCCAGGCAGCTGAAGGCAGCTGGATTAGCTCCCTTTTCTGCACATTATGGACAGAAATAGGTTATATGAGGAAAAAAAAAAAAAAAAAAAAAGAAAGGGAAAAAAAAAAGATAATATTTTTAAGATAATATTTTTAAAATTTTCTTTTGTCCTGGGACAAAACAGGGAAAATGAAGTTTCTCACTTTGGTTCCAGCTCTCCACCACAATATCCCCACAGCCAGTGGCCTGTCCTCTGCAGTGGATAGCCTGGAGGAGCTCAGCCCTGGGTGCTGCCCAGGCATGGCAGGCTCAGCATAAGGCTGGTGAGCACCAGCTCTGCAAGTACGTAGTGAACCATGATCAAGAACTAAATGGTTCCTGTTAATGAATATCGATCTAGTAGAGTCCTGTTCTGCACTTTCAATATGTCTAGTCTTTCAAATACTCCCCTAACTGGTAAGCACACATTCTTCAGCTGCCATGCAGGTTCAGCACAGAAGGCTGTTGGCACCGGGAGCTCAGCAGTCGCAGGTGGGAGGTGATGGCCACCACAGCCCAACGCCAGGCAGCTCAGCTCAAACTGGTACAGAATGCGCAAATACCTCTCCTCTGATGCAGAACAAGATAAAAAGAGCCGAAATGTGGCACACTGCTGGGAGAGCCTCAGCCAAAGGGTGTGCAATCCCACCACCCCATCAAAGGGCATCCTTAACCGGGCAGAGCAGGAATGCCCGGAGCCTTCCAGACACTACCTTCGCTTTGAACCACACACAGGAGGTGAGCGCAGTTCATGTGCTGCCTTAACATGTGAGACTATGCCTGGCTAACAGAGAACGATCCTTACTTAATAAAATTACCAGGAGATAAATTTTTCTTCCAAATATTTGTTTTAGAGTATGAACCAGTACTCAAGCACGTGTTCAATGCATAGTAATCTTGCTATTGCTAAATAAGGACTGCTTGGCAAGTGCTGGAATGAATTTACCTAATGGGATGGATCTTTCATAACAATTCTTGCACAAAATTACCAGATTTTTTTTGTTTCAATAGCATAAGAAAAAGTCTGTAAAAAACGTCGCCTCTGTCATTTTAATTCCTCAGACTTCAGAAACTCTTTAAGGGATGAGTCAAGTACTTGGAGACCATCAGTCTACAGAACTAATTTAATCAGTTTCGCAACCATTCTGCAGACTGATAAATACTTTTTTGCACACAAATAAACAGAGCGTGGACTACACATCAGTCAGCTCTGCTAGAAATCCACATGTTTATTCTAGGTTTCATATCTACAATCATCACATTTTTATAGCATTGCCATAAATTCACAATTTGTGTGCATGCAACCCAGAACTTTCCTTCATTAGTACTGATAAATCAGAATAATAAAGTTAATCACTGATGATTTCTCAAAATTTTTCTTAAAATATCATTAGTATTATTTTATTAAGACTTAAAGGGACTTGCAGAACGAAGCTTTTTGTGTTCCTGATTCTTGCAAAATTCCTTTGAATGTTAAGATTTACTAAACTTGATTACAACCTACTGTGCTTACATAAGCACCATAATAGCTCACAGAGTTATGGAATTTACCTTGCTTTTCATAAAAAAGTAAAATATATATTAAAAGTTAGATAAACTGCAGTGAAAACTTTAAATTTAATTACAGTATAACTTTCTTTTGGGGGGATGGGCAAGTCAGGCTTATCTATGGGAAGCTGCAATACAAACTCCTTTCTCGCTGCTGGCTTTTGTCACAGCTGATCTGTAAGAACAGGTTTCACTATATTTGTATTCTAATGCCAAAATTATTACCTAACCAAATGATAAATCCATTCACAAATGCATTTTAAGCATGAATGAGTCATATATATGTGCTCACATAAGAAATACGGAACAGAAATTATCATAGGTGTATTAAGTGTGTTGGTCTGGCATCTGCCTTTGGATATATATGTTAATTGCTATGAAAGTCTGTTGGGCTTTTACTAAATAGCAGAATTTTTTCACAATTATAGTCAAGTCTGTCGGTTATATCTCCAATCAGAAATATGCAACTTACATCCACACTGATATATGTCAGGAAATTACCTTCAGTTTTAAGAATCGCTTCTTTTTTTTTTCTAATTTTTAATTCAAAAAAATTAGAAGAGGGCATAATCGTATTCCCTCTACTTGGCATACAGCTTATACTGCATCAGAAGGCTTGAGTGACACCAAGGTAATGCTGGGCTTCCAAACAGTCATTGCATCACTCCTGATTATTTTAAGCCAGCATCTTTGTAAATACAATAAGGTATCAGATAAAATAAGGTATTTGTGATGATATGGATAATTTTTCTCATCACACTCCCTGTGATGCAGCCCAGCCTTCTCACAAGTGCATATGCTACAGTGCCTCTCTGTCGGTTAGAAGAAACTTCTGAAGGTATGTCTCTAAGTCTACATCTATACTAATTTCAAAGTCACTGCCTACTTTCTCTTCTCTCTCCTTGTGCAAGTTTGTACATCTTTATAATAACTTCTGATTAATTTATCACATAGTAAAGATTTTAAAAAATCATTATCCTTTTGATCTAAAAATCCTTATATTTCATCTTTAATACATTCTTTTGAGAGGATCTTTCTGGAGAACTCGCCACGTATGTTCTACTCCTCTGAGACATAACAGCAAAGCTCAAGTAATACTTTAGGAGCTTCAAACCACATTTAAAATGGTTTTAAAAGTTTTTGTTTGTTAAAGAAAACCTCTTCTTTCATGCTAGGAAAAATGAGAGTACTATTGCAGTATGCATGGCAGAAGACTAACGAAACGGAAATGCATAAACCCAATGCTTGGAAGAGTCAAAATTTATCATCACGGAAATGATTTGAGATATTTCTAACATGCAGTTGTTTCGTGAACTAGACTCAAATGAGGAGGGACAAAAGTAGATAAAAGAAAAATATTGATTTCTTCAGACCTTTTTTCTAAGATGATCAGTATTTCTGTAAGACATCCTGTTCCTCCATCTTTTCCAGCCATGCAAAGTATTCATCATACGTAGTAAAAAAAAAAACCAACAAACCAACACTGACTTTGCACATTCATACTGTAATATTCTGGTTAATAAAGATTACTTTAAAGCCATCATGTGTGAAACAAAACTAGGAGATTATAAAGAACCACACTAATATTTTAAGCTGCAGGCACTGTGTTATATATTTAAAAAAAAAAACAAACATGGAAAGGAAGAAAAAATATAGAAAGGAATTAAAAATGGTCTTTCAGGCAAAGTCTAGCAAATGCCACATTTTTACCAAGAATGAAAATGATAGGAGAAAAATATGGTGAAAAATACCAGTAAAAAATGAAATACCTAAAAAAAAAAATTAATACAAATTATCAGGGGGCTGACCAAAGCCATAAAAAGCATGAAGTTACCTGGTCTAACTCCTTTACTCTTTACCATATACAACTATTTTTCTTGACGATGCTGAATGTGAAGTCCTCAGAATTAAGTTCAAATCCTCCCCCCCC
>VZRU01010768.1:167539-188526 GCA_013398155.1 Pedionomus torquatus
TCAATTTTAAGCACTGCAGTACCAATTGCTCCTGGAATGCTTTTTCAGGATCTTTAGCAAAACAGCTGGACTAAGGAGAAGACAGAAAACACTGATTATTAATGTCTGTCTGCTCTGGTTATAGGCCAGTCTTCTAACATTTATCATAGGTATCTTCTTTATCTTTTTCTGCTTTAAAAAGAGAAAGCGTCAACAAAATATCATAATTATAATCACACCGGACTGACTTCATTTGCCCTGATATCTATGGAGGAAAATGTAATGAATTAGCTGAAGCCACCCAAAAATCTGAAAACATACAAGAAATTCTGCTTTTAAATTCATAGAAATGTTCATTTGAAAGGATTAGATGGCATTCCATCACCTAAGTGAGCTGACAGAGTGCTCCGGTATGTATCGACTGTCCTTACTTCTGTGTGAGAGCATTCAGTCCACAAACAGAGAGTTCACAGGAGAGAGGACAGCACGTCCACACTGAGACAAGAGGACAGGCATGGAGAATGATCCAGTTCAAAAATTTAGGATTAAACTGGTGGATACATGTCTTCAGAGACTCTTAGGGAAGACAAAGTATAAGCCAAGAAGTAAAGTATCTCAAGGAATAAAAATTGGCTAAGTATCACAACAGAAGTGGTCTTGAAGTATGCAGTAATTATCCAGAAAATTAGAACTGGCAAATTAATCTAGACGATGAAGACTCTAGGAGTCTTTGAGCAGCTACCCAGGGATATATTGACAGGACCAGACACATAAGGTTTATTATTTTACTATTTAATACTGAAAATATAGAGGACTCTACAAAGAAAGGAAACAAACATATTTATTTACACATAGCATTAGCTATAGAAAGAACTACAAAATGCATAAAAATGAGAAAGAAAATAATCAAATATTTGTGTATCATTGACAAAAATATAACACAAATCCAAGTATTCAATTCCTAGCAATCTTGTGGCATTCACTGACATACTGACCTCTCAAGGCCAGCAGCTTAGAAGGGTTGCTATAGTATAAGAACTTATTAAAGTGAGCAACAACATCTACATACATACATACCAGCAAAACTTATTCTCTGTATTGCTACAGTGTGCTTTCCAAAAAAAAGCATACACACGCGGTTAGTAAAATTATTGTACATGGCAGCTTAGCACTGCTTTGCACGCTGTCACTGGCTGTCCTGAACCTGAGCATTTGTGGAGTTCTCCACAGCCCCATTGGACTCCTCTTTCCTTTGCACCTCACGTCTTCCTGCTTCTCACCCTCTTGTCTTTTTCACGCTGCAGGTCACAGTCTTAGCCTTTACTTGATCCTTCCTACCTCACACCTTCTTCCTAAGCATCGTACAAAACTGTTTGGAAAAACTTTTTAGTGCAACTGTTTGCAATGTTGTGTTTTACTTAGCGAAAAGAAGTTTAAAAAAAGAGGAAAAAAGCCCTCAGCACTACAAAAGAAACTCCACTCTGTTAAGCAATTATATGCATTCCCATGTTTTGTCCTTATTCACGCTATGCAGCATAGCCTAAAGCTATAGAACTATGTGTGAGATACAACAATAGTATGACTCCTTAAAAATAATTCCCCTCTTTTGAAAGATAATTGGAAAGAGGAGTAACTTGTGTAATTAATCATATTTCAAGTTTACTAAGTAGAAGTATTCTATGGAAAACTGATAAACCCATTCCTTATCTAGTACCACTCAAGTTGCTTTTTTTAAAAGAAAACATTTTTTCCCCCCAGAAATCATGATTACTCATTCTTACAGCTCAGCATCTGAGAAAACAGAAGCTATATTTTCACTCTTGAACGCTAATTTGATGTTGAGAAAAGTCCCTTAACCATTTGTGTGAAAAAATCCAACTGCTACCTTTCAATATTTCTGAATGACAGTCATGGCTCTAAGCAAACAAATGATGCTCACATATTGTGCCTTGCCTACAGGCATGTTGTTATAATTGGATGATATTATGCCTTCTTACAAGATGGTATCTCAGTTTCAATAGGGCAAACATGGCAGGCAAGTATCAGTTTCCATAGGCATCTTGAACTTACTGGCAAATACAGTTTCATTAGCTGAAGGGTCCTCCTCTCTGTATCAGCAACATGCTACTGGAAATTCTTACAACGCCTCAAACAGTCAGCACCTTCTGAGATATTTATAACGACTTCGGAAATGACAAAAGCTATCCTTTCCATGGAACCGTTGCTCAGCTGAAAAATCTGTCCCAGAAAGATGTTATCTGAAGGCCCTTAATAATACCAGCCTGGCTCTTCATAATTAAAAAGTAAAAAACCTACTACAAACTTCCTCTTCCATCCTAGCCTATAGGAAGAGAAGCTTGGTAAATTCATCTTTTCATTTAACTTCACTGGATAGCTATGTTGTGTATTTGGGAGGACAAAGAAAATACTGAAGGACAGAAGGTATGAGTTCATACTGGATCTAAATACAGTCTGACACACCCGGTGAACGAACTGTACCTGTGATACATTCCATGAATCAACTTATGAGTCCAGCTTATGTAAATGTCTCTCTCAGACCCGCTCACCTGACCACAGACGGACAGTCACTGTGCAACCACAAACTGAGGTGGACAGTCAGTATATACAAGCCTAAGGCTCTCACACATTTTTAATATTAGAAAAGGGAACTTGAACTGGATGCCTTGAGGAGCCAGCACAGAGCACATAAACAACTGATTTTGTAGTAACGATACCTCTTTCTGCAACTTCATTTACAAATAGAACTACCTCTTCTTCCAACATCAGCATTGTTCTGCTGCACAGTACTATCTAGAAACTTTAGGTTATTTTCTCGGTAAGAAACGAGTGATGAAGAGTTTGTAGGAAGTAGAGTGTAAGTGGTGTTAGTTAAACACATTTACAGAGCAAATCCAAGTGGACAACAAGGAAACTGCCCCTTTTTAGGACTTGGTTGTTCCAACTACTGCTTGATCTTCTGAAAGCAACAGCATCTGAAAATCGATTCTACACACAGCTCTGCTGCCTGTTGTGCAGATTATTCTTCAGAAGACCACTTTTTCTTGCCATTACACAGCTCAAGGAAAAGGTAGTGTTCAGAAACAGTATCTCTTCCAAAATCCGGGGGGGGTTAGCACAAGAATGTGGAAGATCACAGCAATGGCACCCTCTGGTGACAAACAGCAACACATTAAAATGAGACAAATTATTTAGCCTGAAAAAACATTTAGTTATTAGTTCATGTAAACCTATTACATGGGAAGCATTTCTACAGCAAGTTGCAAAATGCAGGTGGTTGTTTTCAAGAACAATGAAAATGTTCAACAGCAGGCAGATGTACTGAAAAGGCCAGTTCTGCAAAACACTTCCATCTATCTTCTTTTCATAGTTTCTAGTCTAATCTGATGTTCTTCAATCATCAGATAGGCAAACTACAAACTGAAAAAATGGTCCTCTCTATTTTTATCACAGATAGTATTTCATATTCACATAGGGTTAAGATTTCAGCATGGTCTTTGTAGCTTTTGAGATGATGAAGAATATTGATGAGAGGTCTGCAAGCCAAAGACTTAACAGGTGAGCGTTTGGGAAGTGGACAAACAGCTACTGGTAAGAAATCTCTCACTTGATTTGAGAGGCAGAACTTCAGCCTTCCTGAAGCACTGTCAATCACCCCCAGAGCTTCTTAAAGCAAGAGTGTCAGAGTCAGCAATTTCAAATGCTGCAGAAAGACTGAAAGAACATATAGGAGTATTTCCCTTATCAATACCAAGGAAGGAGGCTCTCACAGAACGTGGAAAAGCTCAAATTAAGCAGGAAGTTGTCTTTAATCTATGTGAAATAAACTGAAATTAAAAGTAAAGACAACAGTTGAATTCCAGATTGCTCTTACAGTATCTAACAGGAGTAGTCCAATTCTGATTGGAACTTCTGCAAAAAGCCGAGTCAAAACCCCCCACAATTACGGGTAAAAACATAAAACTCAGGCTCATGGCTAGAAAAATGTATATCTCCAGGAGAATAAAACCTGAGATCCTGGTATACATCTCTGGTCAACACTAAAATGAATAGAAAGTCCAATGGTTGCCAAATTGCTGAATGCCGGCTATAAGGAACTGAATGTCAAAAGGGCATTTCCTCTTTTCCAAGGAACGGAATTTATGGCACATCTTTGTCATTTACTACTTTTCTGTAAAAAAAAGTTTTTTAATAAAAGAGAGTAAAGTAATAATAGTGTCTCTTGCAACTCAGTTATTATGGGATTATTCAATTTTCAACAAGTTCTGTTTATTCTAATGTGTATATACATATATAAAACTTGGCACTAAAAGAGCTAAGGTATATTTTCCTATCTACCTTCTAACAGAAGCTAAATTCTATTCTACCTGAACAGAATGTTACATGTCAACACCACGTTAACAATCAATTCAAATACAATGTCTTCAGCAAGTTGCCAGAATACCTGAGAACAGTGTGTAGAGTGTAAACACCAAGTACATGAGATGAAATATTTAGAAATAGTAATAATACGTAGCCATATAGGTGAATAGCTATACACATATGGGAAATACGCATTCATTGTGCCATCAACAGTTTGTTGGTCAGACACAGGACAAGCTTCATAAATGAAGGGTTGACTAGAAAAAACAGTATGTGCCTTGACCTAATTATGCACTAATCAGTGAAATATGTGAGTCTTTGTAATTAGAAAGATTATTAATAGTTGAATATGCTACATGAGCAGAGGTACCAGTATCTGACTTAACAAATTTAGAGGAGGCTTTAGGTAAAATTTCACAGTCCTTTGAAAGTGAAGAAAGAAAATAAATGTAATATATGTTTTCCTGTGATGTGTGCTTCTAGTTTACAAGGAAAATGTGAAATACATTTTTTTTTGGTTTTACCATGATAAATTTTGTTAAACTACACGAACAGACAAACCTTTCTGCAAAGTTTTTATCACTCATCAGCCACTCACAATGCGTTCGTTTCCAAGCTGGATTAACTTTATCAGCTACATATCTCTGCTACAGAGAAGTATAAAAAGGCATTACTCTAACTCAGCTATACTTTGAACAAAGGCGCTGCTGCTTGCTTACCTAGGTGACCTATATCATCTAAGCTGGCTTTACCAAAACTAATAATTGACAAACTGAATGCTGTGATGCAATGGAGTTCCTGTTAAACATGGTTTCATCTTTCTGACTAGTAGATAGAAAGGCTCATAATTAAAATATTAATTGAAAAATCTCATGGCTATTTTGAGAGGGTTTTTTTTAAAAGCTCTCCATGTCATGACCTTCACACACCAATGTAGATACAGCTGCATGCAAAAGCTCTTTCCTTATGAATTCAGAAAAAAGGAAGATGGACAGCTAGTCTCAGCAGCTTGCAAGCCCAGCTGCTGCAGTGTTTTCCAGGTAGCCTCAGTTCACCAGCCTGTATTTCTGTTTTCCTCAGTTTCCTAAATACTGGATTTTATTTCCCAGGTCTCAATTTCTGGTTGCCTTGGTTCATGCAATTACATAGGGGGCTCTCATGTAATCTAAAAAAGTCACTCTGAAGAGAAAGACTGCAAAACAGGACACAGCTTCAGCCAGGGCAAGTGCACAATGGTCAAGGCCCAGCAGCCAGAGTGTGGCACAGACTTTGAAATGACTGATTTCTCAGAGAAATAAGTTTACAAACATTATAGACATGAATGCCCTGACTCAAATGAATGGGCAAGATTACAGAAACCCATGGTATAAGACCTCACCAAACCACGTGCAAGAGACTTCCCTTTTTATTTATTTACCTATTTATTCATTTACACTCCATCCATTTCTCCTATAATCAGGAGGGCTAGAGAAACATATATCTCCAGGAGAATAAAACCTGAGATCCTGGTATACATCTCTGGTCAACACTGAAATGAATAGAAAGTCCGATGGTTGCCAAATTGCTGAATGCTGGCTACAAGGAACTGAATGTCAAAAGGGCATTTTTTCACCCTTTTAGGCCACCTAACCAGAGCTGTCACTAGTGCCACATCTGCATCCTTACTCTCTAGAATATCACCAAACACCGTGTTCCAGACACTATCTATTCAGCTGTTTCAAGATACCTGTTATGTTTAGCCCTACTTCTGTCATATCACATCGCCCTACTGACCTACACTATGCTTTTATTGCGTTAACTTAAAATTATAACTAATGTTTAAGATTTTATGTCATTTCATATTCTTGTCTTCCACAAGGCTATAAAGTTTACCAGTAGTACATACCCACTTTTTGTCCTTAACTAATTAGCCTCTCCCTGCACTGAATGCATAAGCCATTTACCTGGACAAAATTATAGTTGATGTGTAGTTAAATCCTTAAAAGTCGTTCCTGCTAGTCAATTCCCTCATTAGGAAACCACTTCCTATCAGAAGTGCCCTCAGGTTTTGAGAGCACATCAAAATTCGATCCACTTAAGCAGTCGAGCTCTGATACTTTGCTTAATGACTTTCTAAATTTGTCACTTACAAAGTCCTTTACAAGCCTTCCTAAAGAAGAGGCGAAGTATGCCCATGCACGAGCTAACCTCCCGAGCACTCTTTCCTGAGAAGTCTAGTTGATGTATGCCGTACGCTATTCCATTTTCTGCGTCTATGACATTTCGTTTAAATCTTATCATTTCTTTAGGACCATCTAGACACTTCCTCAGCTATGAACAGACCATACAACTGTGGCAGCTCTTCCTCTCTTCTCTTTCATATCTGTCCCTGCTGCTGTTTCCAAGCTACCTGGGTTGATCCAGGAGGGAAATAGGCACAATGTTCCCAGACAGTACTAAAAGCTTGAATTAGCACTCTACTATGCTAAGTCTACAGTCTAATAAGCAGTAAGCCTACAGCTTTCCTGCTTCTTCTTGCACACAAAGCATAGATACGCTGTCTCAAAATGATTGGTGCACATTATCTACCCCCTCCTCCAACTAAATACTACACAGATCTCCTCCAACCATATCGTCGCTGTTTAAACACCTCATTTTTACAAAGAAAGTATTTCCCTTGGGTGAAAATGAGTATTTCATAGTGGGAATGCTTCGGAAGCAAGCTTAATCTCCCACTTTTTTAACCCAAATGGAATTCTGACACCAGGAAGGTTAAAATGTTCTACTTGCAAACTGGTTTTACCACTCAGAGACATTAGTGCACACACAGTGAAACCAAAATGTTCTCAATAGTAGAATCACAGTTTCACTATAACCTTTTCTGCAAATTATGAAGTGTGAAGTAGAAAGCTAAAAATTTCAGTAAGAAAATATTGAGAACATGTCAAAATTAAACCAGTAAAAATAAGAAAATAAATTCCTCAGCTGTCATCTGTCCAGTGCCTCTTTGTAAACCCCTCTCATGCAGCAATAACTTTTCCATTTTAAGTCTAAATGTGATTTTCAACAACTTCCCAGGGAAAGCCCGGATTATATTATAAAAATTGAAGCATCAATACAATGTGAGGTTGGTTTGAATTATGGGGTGGGTTTTGTTTGTTGTTTTTTTTAAGATTTACTTTACATATGCATTTGAGAAATTGCTATAATGAAATCGCCACTGAAAACTTCATTAGCAACAGCAAAAATAGAAAATACGATTTCTCATTTTTTTCCTAAGATTTGTTCAGAAGTATGAGACACAAATACAGTTTCTCATATGTTATCCTACAATTGTCTTTAATTCATTTTACTTTATTCATGGTTTTTTGTTGTTTTTTTTTTTAATAAGTGACATGATACTGTCTGTCTGGTATTCAAACTTTGAATTACTACAGTAAAAACCACCACAAAAGTAATGCAGAAAAAAACCTAATAGAATTAATTGTCAGGAATATTTCTAGCATAGCAAAATATTGATAGATATTGAACCTGAAAATATCTGTGAAGCATCGTATAATTCCTTTCTGTGCGATTTCTATCCTCACGCCTGATGCTGGAGACAGGCTGGCTCCAGCAGAATTGGGAAGATCTCCAGAGAGAAAGTGAGACCAAGTGGGGAAAGGAAAGTGCATGGCACTACTGGATTCAAAGTCAGGACTCTCCAGGTGCACTCCAGTAACGTACCACTTTTCCATACCTCACCAGGTACAGCTGGGCTATTATAACAGAAATGGCTTCATACAGTCAACACTGTTTTTCATAGACATTACCTACAAAGAACTACCAAAATCACAGTGATTTATTGCAGATTTCTTTTAAAGGATACACATGGGTTACCACAGCGTAATCTTGAACTATGTCTCTTGTTTTGCTGAAGTTTAATTTTGCTTTATTTGTTCCCATTAATTCTTGTCCTGATGCCCATTCAGAATTACTACTAGTAAGACAGAAGCTTTCCTTGACCACCTTTTTTGGTCTGACATTATTTTAGTAACACAGTTTCAGCCCTGAGAGTTCTCCTCCTCCCACAAGACATACTTTTTTTTTTTCTTTTTTTCTGACACACAAATGCAAAACAGAAACACCTCGTTTGATATTATAATATCAGAGTAGAAAACTCATTTTATAAGCATTTTATGTTATGTCCCATTCTATCAGTGATATTATCCATTATATACAACAATGGTATTGAAACAAAAAGTCAAGGTCACAACATTCTACCAAATAAAAATAGTCACCGACATCATTCCAGATGCTTTCTCTTTTACAACAGGAGAACTACCACGATCTAAACTCATATCAAGCCCAAAGCCCTCCTTGTGGATTCTCTTTGGATCTAACAGCTCTTTTCAGCACTCTGAAATATCACTGAGATCTGCGCTGAGTTGACATGCTATTTTCCTTTCCTCTACCTAGTATTATGTTTTCTTTTATACATTACTAGTTTTCTTAGCTTTTCACTCTCATCTATCTAAAGTCTCCATAATAGCCTGTAACAGCCTGTAACTGGTCATTCAATAAGAGTGAGGCCAGGAAAAGAGAAAATTGCAGACCTGTTGCAAAGGCATTCCGTACATAAATTCTCCTTAATTATCACCATTCGGTTTTCATGAATCCTTAAATTAAAAGTTACTTTACTTGACAACAGGTTTTATATTTTTGAGAAGAACAAAATTTTCAATTCAACTTAAAAAAAAAAAAAAATCAAGAACAACTGTTCTACTCTGAAAACAAGGAAAAAAACCAAATGACCTGGAAGGTCACAACATAATCAGGACCTATGCTTTACTCTGGAAACAGCAATCCTGTTGGCTTAGGAAAGAACACATGGCAACCGATGACAAATACTACTTTTGAAAAGCTTTTTGTGATGATGTTTTGGAATACGGTTACAGGATTTAATAAAAGGGAAGAAAAAATAAGCATTTAAGCAGGAACTCTCTGGTCTACACTCCGTACCTGTGGGCCCTTGCAAATAATTTTCTCTGCAAATCTGGCACATGACATCAGAGATGAGCTACATTTCTAATTGCCTTTTTAAATTTGTATGTATTGCCAAAAGATTAATTTACTAAAATCTCACAACTCAATATATCACATTGAACAACTTGATACATCGTGTTGAATTTGTTCACAGATTTGCTGTTATATATTCATATTGCCGTGTCTACAGAAGAGATGACCAGATCGAGACATTACTAAAAGCTGTGAGATATGGTAAGAATTTAGAGGCTAATCAGACTTGTGAAAATAAGCGTTGCTTTTCAAACTGGATTTTCAATAAGCTGTCTTGTTAGGAACAATTTTAGTATACCAAGTAAAACACTGAATTTAAATAAGTTTCCATTACTTCAATTTACCTACAAGCATTTCAAATCTGCTAATGTTTGAAGGCTCACAGAATTCTAATTTATGATAAAATTAATTCATACTAAATCTAGAAGTGCAGAAAATGGTCATAAGCTTTGTGAATGGATTTGAATGGGAACAAAATCATATTGTTAGAGCAATTTTTAGAAATTAAGCCTCCTCTGGGCTACTTAAAAAAAAATCCCAACAGCAACAAAACATACCTCAGTCTTGTAATAGTAAGTCTATTTTGTCATCTTTAGTACATCTTTAAGTGCAACAATATAAATCATGATAGCATCTCAGTATTTTAAGAAAATCACCTTTTGGAGTTGAATACAACAGTCGAACTGTATCAGGGGGAAAAGCTGCAGTTGCACTTTAAATAAATTCTGTAGTCTATGCATCATGAATTCCCTCTAATATTGCTAGGCATAAATGGATAAAATCTCACACCAAGAAATGTCTTGTTTTATGCCAGCATCCTGCAAATCTGAAACCATGTATCAGAGAGCAAATTCCTCTTGAAGTACAGATTCTTGTTACCTCCTCTTCAAAACGAATACCTAGCAGGTTATCGATCTGCTTCTGAAGGACCCAGTGTTTATTATGTAGGAAACCACTGCTGGGCACAAGCACCAGAAATTAATGATGGTTTCGTAAGTGTCCACACTGTGGTGCTGAACCAGTGGGGCAACCATCAATCTATATGATAATGCATCCCAAAACTACATAAAATCAGTGATGTGAAGAAGCATTGATTTTTGAGCTAGCCAGGATTTGTGTGAGAGTAAAACTAAAAAGTTTACTGCAGTTAACACCTCTGTGTATACAATAGTTGCTTCATTCTTGTGTATTTTGCTAAACAACCAAACACACAGAAGCCCTTAACAGAACAACATCTCCAAGTAAATATGAATTCCACATACTACTGGTTTGTTTCTTACATGCTTTTTGATCTTGCCCTTCTTTCTCTTATTAACATCATTGTTAGAAAAAATACCAATTGACAATGGATTCACTGCACTGCATTGCAAACTACTTAATTATTCACCTATTACAAGAAGGAAAACCAAATGCAAGGAAACAGCCTCGTCTTTTCATCAGTGTCTGCAACAGTAGACATGAAAAAAAAAAACAGTAATATGAAAGTAGGCCCCAAGATTAAATTCTCAGACATAATGTGTGGCAGTGGCTTACACTGAAAGGAGTCTGTCACCTCCAGAAAAGTGACTTCATGTGACAGAAGCAAATCCCAACACTCCATAATTCCATAATTTCATTAGTAATGTTTTTTATTTGAAATTATGCACAGTAGCCTTATCAAAACTATACTAAAGTCAGTGGAAGTTGTCATATTTCCTGTAAATGGCATTATTAAAAATAAAAAGAAAAGATCAATTAACCATTCACTGATTCTTCTTAAAATACTGGCTTCCTTGTATGTAGCATTGTAAGTAAATATACATTTCCTCATTTTCCTTCATTTTGATGAAGAAATGTATCCTGCTATGCCTATGGAGGGAAGCGACTGCTGGAAGATTCAATTTAAACCAACAAAAACACACTGCTGTTACACAAAAAATCAATTGCACTTTTCTGAATTTTTTTCTATCAATATAAAAACAGAAAATTTTTTTTTTGGCCTTGTTTGCTTTGACAAGCAGTTGCTTGTGTTTCTAGTGTCTAGCACAGTGACTTAGCTGAAACGGCAACAACTGTCAGTAGGTATACGGAGGAGTCTAAACATCTAAGCGCAATAAAAACAAATTTCATTTTATCACAAGTAATATGAGTAGCAGAGAGCTGGTTTCATTATCTGGTATCAGCTGCCTGAATAGTAGCTCTGAGGTTATAATGTTAGAGAGATTCCTATTCACCTTCTCAGATCAGAAAGCATAAGACCCTTTCATTTAACTAAGTTGAGTTTGCACCTTCATCACCCTATAGGATGGAGGATAAATTCCTGCAAATCCATTTTTACTATTTTTCCTCTACAGGTTTGTTTAAAAACATGTGAGCACAGAAAATTCCCCAAGTAAAAACTCTCAGCTGATAGCTATGAAGGACATGAATCTGGGTTACAGGCGTTGGATTACAGATTACAGCTGCACTATCTCATGTCTCATGTCTATGACCTTAATAGTAAGTAGAAGTGTCTTGCCTCAGTTGTGTTCATAGATTTGTTTTCTAAACCACCCTCCAATACTTACCAATAAGCAAACAGAAAATTAATTTTATTTTTCTATAACCTCAAAAACATGAAAAATCACACAAATTAACATCCGGTTGTCACAAATTAGCACCATTGTTATAGTTACTGGCACACTGTAGATTATTAATATCACTTCAAGCTGTGTATAAAAATCACATATGAGAAATTATTTCTCAAGAAATTTCTTTCTGCTTCTCATCATTAAATTTAATGTACTCTAAGCACAAACTTCTGCAAAAGATTATTGCATGGAAAGTAAATTGTAAGATAAAACACAATATATATTATATGATATACAAGTAATAGAGTTTCTGATACTGGTGCTAAAAAAACCCAACCAACCCAACATTAAAAAGCAGCTTTAGTCAAACGGAGAAGGAAAGGTGAAAAATTCACCTTCAAGAGAATACTCATGTATTTTTAAATACGATCACATTCTCATACATGTGCATGAAGAGTAGATTCAAGAAAAAGGCCTACCATTTTCCTCATCTGACTTATTCTCATTGTCGGAGTCGGTAAGCGTGAGCGCTGAGTTTTCACGACTTGACAGCCCAGAACTGCGCCTGGATTTGATCCCTCTTCCCCACAGCCGGATGGCATGCTCCGGTGACATCCCTCCCTCGGTGTCCGAGTCAGCGTCAGAGCCTGTGCTCAAGGAATAGCCTTGATGGAGTATTCCTATGTCTGAGCAGTAGCCACTTCGATGGGGAGAGGGCTCACAGATTCCTAGTTCTGCAAGGGTGAAGTTGGTTCCTACAGGGCAATTAAAAAAAAAAAAAAGAATAAATTAAATCATTTAAAAACTAGGGAATTTATTTTAAGTTTGAAAGTAACAAACCTTTCTAATTTCTCTTAATTATGCTGTGTACTAAGTCTTCGTAATGAATTACATACAGTCATCTCTGGTGCACGGATCCAGTAAGACTGAACGAAAACATACTGAATATAGTTAAAATGGATGAAATACACACCAAAAAAAAGGTAGGAAAGGTCTCTAAACTTCAGGTTACTATTTTGGCCCCAAATAACTAATCACTATCATATGTGATTAATATAAAGTTCATGACAAGTCCTAATGATGTGACCCACTCTATTATGTATCTAATTTGGTATTTGTAGGATCAGAGCATGAGCTTTGAAGTTGAGCATTTGATTACTCAAAAAGATTAAATTTTTCTTACGAAGCAAATTTTCTCATAGACAAGTCTTCCATATAGACAGGATATTTACTTCTAATATTCATATGGTTTCCTATTTCATATAAATGAAACACTTATTTGGGAAAACAGAGTTTACAGATCAGGATCACTTGTAGAAATGCAAATCTATCAGGGGTGTAACACGAAACCTTGTCACCAGTTTTACACTTGGTAGATTGGTAGTTTAATATCTGCTATAGAAATCGAGATAGACCTCCATTGTTATAATTGCTTTCTACCTTTTTTCATCATATTCAAGTAGAAAGCGCGTCTCAACATCAAATCAGCAGGTCACTGCGATTTGAGGCAAAACTTTCAGGAACAATGTCAAAACATGTGACCTTTAGCAGTTAATAACGACTCAGTGGACAAAGTCTCATACATTTTTAAAGCACATGGAGTCCCCCAGGGTTCTCAGAAAGTATAGACTTGCTGCCTGATTTCTGCTTATGTATTTGTTTCCTACAGTAATGAACAGCATGGTAAAAAAAAAAAAAAAAAAAAAAAAANAGAGGTTTTGAAAAGCAAAGTGATTTTAGCTTCCTTACATTGTGCTCAAAATGAAGAACAAAGGCAGACTGAAGTCACTGGCAGTGTAACCCCCAATTATTTAATTAATTTCCTAATTCAGAGGGAAGCTAGATCTACGGTATGTCTAAAATGGCAGTTTTATTTTGTCTGAAAGCACCTTATATTTTCTCCTATTCCTCCACACATTTATCAGAATGAAGCTATACAATGGAAGTTCAAGAACTAAATAAAAACCACACTTAAGTGTCTTCTATTAATGAAGATATTAACTGATTATTTATTTTTCTAAAGTATTACAACTTCTTTCGTAGATTAGCCAGGAAAGATGACACAGTATTAAAATCAATCCGGTTCATCTATCCACATGAACCCCCTTCTAGCCTCCCACCTAGCTACTGGAGTATTTTTTGGATATGGGATGTTTGCATACACCTACGGAAACTAACACTAGGCCCTATTTAACATTTATCTCGAGAGCCCATCAGTTAAAGAAAGGTGATTGATTTCTTCACCCAGTATTAACTAGAGAGCATCACCGAGCATGACGGGAGAGAGGAGACCAGCTCTTTAACCCCTGGGATAATCAGTGCACAGGCTGGCAGCGACTGCAGCCAACAACATCAGGTACCACTGGATGCTTCTAAAGAAAGGAAGCATTTAGTGGCAATGTTTGAAAAGAATATAAAACGGCTGACATCAAAAAGGTCAGCTTTCATCAACACCAAATAAACCCAAACCCTCGTGGTTAGGAGAGCGTTTTAACCTGCCTTCTAATATTTATTCCAGTAATCAGAAATTTTGAGGTTTAGTCAAAAGCAATGAACCAAAGAGTCCTAAAAATGAGCTTCCAAGTGCACCTCAGTCAAGAGATTTTTTGCCTTTTTCCTTTTCTTTTAAATAAGTAAAGAGCTCTGGCATGACAGATGAAACAAAGTTACTTTTAAAGAAAATGTAAATTGTAATCATGTGCAAATTCAGCAGAAGACATTTAACATAACCAGCTTGGTTAATTAGAGTTTTGTTTTGGCCATATTAGTAATCTAACCTTAGACATTAAGAAAAGGTGAAAATCAACCCAAAATATAAAATATGTATAGAAAATGGAGTGAACCAACCTACACAGGTAGAGTGCATGTTGACATTAGATACCCGTTAAAATTACCAAACTTATGAGGAAAGTGAAGTTTTTCAAGTTTTCGTGTTTGCTGGTGACATGAATGTCTACAAAGACACATCAATTATGAATATATTAGCTTAATTAAGCTGGTTTACATACAGAGTAAAACATTTTAATGATATCCCCTGGATTTTAACAGCCATTACAAGCCCAGATTTCACTTCGATTAGCATCCTGTATTGATGTCAAAATCTGACTATAGCATCTGATGCAAAAAGCAATCTGCAGAGAAATTCTTATTTATCTGAGGAAAATGCTAGACACTGGAAGGACAATATAGTATTCACAGAATTCATTCATCCATTTGAGTTTCACTGTCTGGGAACTCGGCACCTTAAAGAAAATGTGGAGAAAAAGATTTGAAAACTGACCAAATTAAAAAAAATCTGAGAAGTGGATCAGATCAACTCAAGAACAAATGGAATCAGCCCCTGGGAAAGGATTTTCTATGCTGCTTCTCAGAAATCTCCTTACAATCTTACTAAAGAAAATCTCAAGCATCCTGGTGCTAGACATGAAATATTCTAGAGAGTTCCCTCTCTAGCAAAAACATGTTCTTGTCTGGTAGTATCTAAATTAGTTTTATTTATTAATTTTCGGTGTTTGCCTCTGCAAAATATCATTTGAGAGTGTTCTGCAAGCCAGCATTCAATAACAGAATAACCTTTGGATAACCATGGATAACCACACAGGAACATATTTTGGAGATGTTTCTCACATCTATAACCATACGTAGATTTTATATATATACACACATATATAAAAGTATTTTTCACCTATATATGTTATATTTAAATATATAAAACCTACTATATAGTACATGTATTGCACTTCTTGATATCTTCATAGTCCTTAATTTACTGCAAAATCTGAGAAAAAGTAGACAGAAACACTATAGATTCATTTTCTAGATGTTTTTTTGATCCGGATCATATTCTCATACATGCCTTGTCTCCTTGAAATGAAACTGTCCATCTCTTGAATAACGTATGAGCTACTTTTGCTAATATAATATCCTCTTATTTGCTCAACCATTATTGTGCATTAACGCATTAATGGCATTAGTAGACCACCCTGTAAATTCACAGAGGATAAACGCAGTTCTGGATGCACAGAAATCATTTATCAAATATTTCAGAAGAGAAAGAACCCTACTACTACTTTGCAGATAAAGCACAGTCCCACAAACAATGAGAAAATATCTAACTCATTTCATAGCCACTCATACTGGCAGGATACTCCACATGGGATCCTGATGACAGAAAGGTCACCACAAACAATGCAGCCTCCCTTGCCCCCACTGCCAGTAGAAATTATAGCACCTACAAGCTGGAGCAAAGAAACATGGAGGCAAAGTTTTAGTGCCTCCTTCAGGAAGTAACTTCCTTACAGCTCTTTAGCTGATTTGGTGATCAAGCAAATCAAGGCCTCCTAGAAGCAAAGTGAAGGAAAGAGGGCAGCAGCACCTACTGCTTCCCTACCCAGGGAATTCAGACTGTGCTGCTGTGTATTCACAGAGAGCAGTCCAGTCCCTGAGTTAAAATGCACTATTAGCACTAACAGTCAAGGCAGATGGATGACTTTGTACAGTGTTATACAGCACACTCTATCTCTAGGGCTTGCACAGAGTCCAAAGTAACTGCATTTTACTGGAACTTCACTTGCAAAATAGGACTGCCATATGCAGGCAGAATATATTCTTGCACATTCAAAACTTAAGGGTGTTTTCTTTCTCTCTTTTTTCTCTTTTCTCTTTTCCTGTAGCATCTCCTACATTGCTGGTGACACTAAGTGAAAAGAGATAAATAACACCAGATCCTTATTGGTGGAAAGAAAGAAACCTTTCTCTTGAAGAATACATCACTAAAAAGTCACAAAGTTTTTTGGTTTTTTCAGATGCAACGGAGCTTACAAGCCTTCATCCCCAGTCCCTTCAGCTCCACCTGCAGAAATCACCAGACCATTCTCATTAAAGAAAAGCAGTTAATACCCACTGCTCCCTTAAGGTGTATGTGACCTCTCATACAAAAATAAACCAGTAGTACACTAGTTTAGAAGTGTAACATAATGTTAGGTACTCCATCATCATTGCCCATAATCTACATGCTGTGAATAGTCTCTGAATAGAATAGAAAAGATGCTTTCCTTTTAATTACTACATTACTTCTATTATCTTATAAGCACGTTTCCTTTTACAGAAATTTACTGCTTAGGTTATTTAGTCTATAAATACATACTAAAAGTGGGCTTAATTCAACAATGCACAATTCTACTCATTATCTCAGTCAAGACTAGAAAGCATTACAATATAAGCAAAGGTTATTTTCATCTAACCTCTAGGCAGAGGTCTCATTTTGGTAATTACAAATTGCATGAATTGCCTGTCTGAAGATTAATTTAATCCAGCTGTGATCGCTCCAAGATGCCTCAGAGGAAGCTATCTGAAACCAGTAATGCACAGATATGATAAATTTGCCTTCAACACAAGATCAGCAGTTCAAAACTGGGCTAAGTCTAAAATCAAAAGGATAGTATCACTGAATTTCTTTGCTACTATAATCAATTACAAGAAGTAAGGATAGCAAGAATACATTTAAGACATTCTAGCCTTTCTCAAATTTTTTGTTACGTTCACAGCTATAATGATTTTTGCTGGCACAAGTACCACGTTTAGCTCCAATCTGTGGTAGATGAAGAGGTTGTTCTTTTGAACAAACTCTGATGCACACTTAGTTTTCCTTATTTCTTTATGCATTCATTTATTATAATGACTGGGAGAGCAGATGATTAAAATCTAATGTTTTTATTCAGTTACTGTACACATTTTTAACATTTACCCTTTTCAATCGTCTTCCTTACCCAATAAACAAGTGCCATCATTTTAATCCTTCTCTGTATTTCATGTGCTTAAAAACTATTCTTTTCTCATCGTTGAAGATCCTGTTCTACAAAATGTTTTATTTAATTTTGTTTCTAATTCCACACAATCAGGTACTCCAAACAGACTCCAAACCTAAACTGAGGGATACGTTACCGTCTTCTTGTATTTTTTAAGCTTTTCTACTATTTTAAGAGTTTTGTAAAAAATTGTATTCATGTAAGCCCTGTTTTTAAAAGTGTCTCCCTCCACCACACCCTCGATACATCATCATAAAATAGATTGCATCTTTCTGGTGGTTTAAATATACTTGTATCAGAAGTCTCTTGTCTGGAATTTTTACCACGTAATCACAATGAATAGTTACTGTGGCAAATTTAATATTAGCATGAAACACGCCTGGAAAATTCTTCCTCAGCACATCACTGATATTACAACAACTGCAATATTCCATTTCTGAAGGAAGCACAAACTCAAAAAGAAAAGCACAAAGAAAACATAAGCTCTTCTTTCACTCAGCTCCCTCCAAGTAGAGGAAAAACGCCATGGCTGGGGAGGCCAGGTAGGAAGGAGGAGATACTGACCATCCTAGCCATGAGACTCATCAACCTGCAGCACGTTTATCAGCCAGTTTTTCCTCACCTTTCTAATATTCACAATTTTCTTAACATAAATTGAACTGCTTGCCTCAACTCTCCTAACATTCCTATTTCCTAACCATTTTTTCCCTAATAATATTTTTTTTCCTTTTGCTAGCATGGGGAAGGGGCAGTGGAAGCTCCTGAGGAAGAAAATCCCCACTGATTAAACCCTAAAAATACCAGAGAATAGATTCCTTAGAAATTAGAAAATAACAATAATGACCAAGCTATATCTGTTTCTAGGTTTTAAAAATCTACTGCAGGAGGTTGTGCAGGGCTTCCTACACTTTTCTGTTACTGCCTAGACTAAGAAGACTTGCAGATGACACATTTTAAGTTAAGATTATTAAATTCCAGGTATTGCTAGTCAGGGAAGCCAAACTTTTAATTGGTAAGTGAATGTGAACTTTAACCACTTAATGATGATAAATCCTCCTTTCATAGAACACGCTTGCAACAAAGGCATTTATAGATGTTGCTGAGAAGTATGAGAATGCCAGAAAGGTCTTGATGCCCGTCTCCATCGCGCTGTGACCCAGCCGACACATGTGTACATACATACACACACAACCCACTCCAGTAATACTTAAATTTACAATATACATGTACACTGTGAATTTTTGTTATAAATACTAGTGCGGTAGCACGCAGATAAGAAAATTGGAAATTTAGCAGAAACACAATGGTTTTCTTCAAAGTGAAACTCTGGCAGCCTTGGTCCCTTCTGCAGCAAACGGAAATCCATACACACATTACAACACATAGCTTGAATTTGAAATATTTTTTAGCTTCTCTCATCAATGACAGCAAAATCCTTTGATTGTCTATTTTATAATCCTCTTTCTGCCTTGCTTCTTTCTGACTCGGAGATCCCCAAGCCTAATACCAGCATACAGAAGTTTCTCTTTTTGATAAGTCTGTTGACAGTATTAATATAGTAGATTCGTATCCACTTAAAAGAATTACAAGGGTTACAAAAGCCAGGCATCTAATAAAATTTCACTCTAATAATTTTCACTTATGTGATTGCATTTTGTTTTTTCAGTAAAATTTCCTTCCTCCTTCAGTGAAGTGACTGGAACCACTCTTTTTTTTTTTTTTAATTACTCCATACACGTTGCATATGGTTGTGTTGAATGTAGTCTCTCAGAACATCTCAAACACAACTTTATTTACCTTTACCTACTTGAAAGGCAAGTTTTCACCACACCCATTTTATAGCTTTAAACTAAGTAATGGTAGAATAGAACAGTCTCTTTTCTGAGCACATACTGATTTTGGCAGAACAAGTGCCATCTAAAAATTATATTTCTTGTATCACCTTATGGTGATGAACTTCTTTTTAGTGATATGCTGGTTTAGGGCAAAGTACACATTTATTGTTTTCTCCTCAAATATCCATCTCAATTCAGATTTGGGAGCACAAGAGGATGAAGCTAGGTCACTAACACGATTATTATTTATTACCTACCAAACAAATCCCAGGTTAAAACGTAATTCTTAAGGCTAACATTTTAGTTTCTCAGACAATTTCATTTATTTTAAGTATTCCAACTTTTCCAAGCACTGACAAATGGTAAAATCAGAACAGCTTCATGTATTACAAAGGGATGTGTTATTCCTACAGATCTGTCCATTCCAAAGGGGACAGAAAAAAGAGCAGACAATTCTGTACACAATCGCTCTGCTCTCCTCTGCTGCTTCGCTCTTCTGTGTTCTGCCTCTTCCTCGCTGACCAAGTGCCAGCAGAAAGCAAATTCAGGGCTGAGCCTCCCCTGTTACTCCCCGAGCCAGCGCTGGGCAGCAGCACAGCAAGAACAGCCCTGGGAAAGTCCTGCTGAGACCCTACACCCCACTGTCCAGCAGCAGCTCCTGGGCTCCGGTGCCACCTTCCATCCCTTTGGCAGGCACACCCCAGTGACTCCGTCAGGTTTCAGCAGAGATGCATGGACAGACAGCAGGGAAACAGTTTCCAGACTCGGAATCTTTGATTCAAAGGATGGTGATATGTCAGTTTAATTGATACAATGGTCACATGATGTTTTCACTGCTGTCAAAAGAACGTATATTCTCCAACATCATTTTCAGAACCAGTCCAGTTCTCCAAACAAATCAACCCAAAGCAGACAGAACCTGTGGCAAATTTAAACCTAGTTTGATCTAACAAAGTTTGGGGGTGTTATTGTATTGTATGTAAACTCAAGTAGACATGACACACCAACATGCAAGTAAGATCTTCCTTTCTCAAAGCAATTTTAGGCCTCTCCATATATCCACTTAACTCGAATGAAATGTATCAGCTGTCATTTAGAAGGCAATGACTGTTTTGTGATGCAAATCAAATTAAAACCCTACAGGGATGTGTGTGCTAAACATGCACAATGCATACCTGTATTTGCATAAGTATGCCCCATGTCAGTGATGGCTTCCAGGGCAACCTCCAGCAGAAGGGAAAAAAATCTGCTCTTTTTAGGGCTCTTTATTGTCTAGCGAGACCAGGAGTGTGACCAGTAATGTGAAACAACTCCAATCCCATTTTCTGCGCTTTTTGTCAAAGTGACAAGAAAACATGAGAATTTTTTTTACATTTATAACTACAACAACACACTCCCCC